>CANSZD010000712.1:1272500-1530000 GCA_947648045.1 Beta corolliflora
GACAAACTAAAAATGAAAGTAGGGCAATCTTTTAGGGACGGAGCCACGGAGGGAGTAACAGAGAGCTTGTTTCTCAAAAACCCACATAAAGAATAGTATCCAAGGTGAAGTGGACAAAAATATAATAGATACCAGCACAACTGAGCATAAATCTATTAATAAATATGTTACCGTTTTAATAATCATCATAATATTAGTTGTGGTAGTAGTAACGGAGGAGGAGTGGTGGTAGTACTCGACTACTCCCTCCCTACACAAAAGATCACTAAAGCTGAAATTTAGCTTGAATTTTCACCATAATTTACTGCAAACAGAAAATAGAGTTTAAAAGTTGTATCAAACTATCTTCAGAACAAGCCTAACACTATTATCAATTTCTCAAGTACAATTTATACTATCTCATAAATGAATGGCCAACATCTAGTTCACGAAGTCAAACTTAAGTTATCTTTTTAGACATTTGGAGTAAGAAATTTCTTTTTCTGAAAAAAAATAAAACAAAAGAGATAGCGCCTGTGGTGTGGGAATCTTGTGTGTCACACACATACATATGCACATGCATAAATTTACACGATTACAAGTGTGTACTTAAAGGTGCACCTAGCCACCCACACTCATGATTCCTAAATGCATGCACTCCCATTTGCCAAGTGCCTAAAAATATATGTACGCTCAACAAAAATGACACACTCAAGAAATTTTACCACTTAAGAGACCCTCCTCGAAAAGGGAGCGCCAAACTATTATACAACATACTAATATCTCATTCAGAACCTAGAAGAAACTTTATGGATGCAGATTGAGTAATTAGGTGAATAAGACGTGCTATAACAAGGCTTCATTTAGTATATGATAAATTTTAAAATTATCATAGCACTCAAGACGTGTTGCTATATATCCTCAACGAAAGTATCAATTTCAGCAAAGGCTTCAAAGTCCCTAGAAATCAATTGCTAAACACAAGGTTGTCACATTTAATTTCCAAGTTTCTTAGTCACAAAATCGGAAAAAACAATGATATTGTTATAAAAATGTGTATTGTGCTCATACAACTAACTTAATAGATCCCCCCTCCATTAGGAGATATACATTAACTTTAGGATGCCCCCAAAAAAACTTGCCATCCATCCTAGAAAAGTATTAAGACAATTAAGTGATGTTTATTATTGAAATTCACAAAATATCTCTAATTTAAAATGAGTGATGAGGTCGGTGTGGGATGAATGATGATACAACTACCATAAAAGGTCTATTAGTAAAGTGCAATGTAATTCAGTTAGCAGCAGCTTGTGAAAAAAGGAACAGAATTAGTTAGAGGAGAGAGAGAGATTCTATATAAAGAGAGAAAATCAGAGAGAGGGGCAAGCTGAATATTGTCAACAATTACTTCAGCTTAGTTTGGGAGAGAACAAGCCTCTTGAATGCTCGTGTTATCATTTTATGGCAAACTGAATGTTATGGACCATTATTCTCTGGCCTACATCTCTGAACTCAATCTCTCCATAGTTTCCAGGAAAAACCTCCTTTTCATAACCTGCATGTGCATCAACTTGAAGGATAGGATCAAAGTTTCAATTTCTTGTACAAAAATTGAACTGGCGTACCCCAGTGTCAACCATAAGTTTCCATTTCATTCCATAAAATGATTCAGCTCCATACACTTAACAAATCTAGAATTGTACCATTTAGCATCTACACCTCAAAAATGCAAGCTTTCAATCAGGGTTGAAGTAACTAAAATACTCCAGACCTCCCTGAACAAGCTGGACTGCAAACCCAAGGTTAGTTTAGCATTTTTCTAATAGTTCACCATCAAAAGGAGACTGCCACGATCAGAAATCCTTAAACATGTCGTAAATGGACATAAATGTGGCAACTGAGATCAACTAAAACTTTGTTCCAAGTACTGAGGCCCATATGCAACTTTTTAGAAATGAGTAATTGTGATTTCCAAAAATTCTCATAATAGGAAGAACTTTCAAGTATCCCAAACTGAAGAGCTTGTTTTTGGTTTAATAGAAAGCAGGACCCTCAAGCAAGATTCTCATTTTAAGTTCTTGTTCGACTTCCCTCCAGCTCAACCCCATGACCCACAACCACTCATAGCTTCAGTACATTCGAAGCTTGAAGATTATGGTGGTGTTAGACCACCTCTTGACAAAACTTCTAAAGCAAAGAGTTGTCAAGACCATATGGGAATACGTTTTTTTGCCACATACAGATGAACCTTGCAGGATGGAAGAAAAGTGATTATGTGCTAAGACATGAGACTTAGTAACATCTGATATAATATACAGTGACTTTTATCCTATATTATAATAAGAAACAGAGTGCTTTCGATTGATTAGCTGTATAATATCCTATATTTGTGATTGAAGAAAATTATTGGATCACTCAATAGCAACTCAAAACCATGAGAGTAGTGTGTCAATTTTATGGAGAAGAGGAGGAGACAAGGAAGACAGACAGATCAGGAGAGATATGGAGAGCTAAATGAGAGATCACAAGCATAATGGAGGCAAAAGAATTAAGACAAGAGGTTGCTGTTTCCGGCTGATTATGAAGCCATGGAGATCAGGGCTTGACAATCCCATCCAAAAAAGACCTAAGAGCGCTCCGGTTTGGTATGAGTTATTGTTCAACACAAGTAGTGGCCAAAATGTCTTTCAACCTAATTTGTTGTCCAAATAAAATAAAAAATGTGTCATCAATTTTTGGATGAATCAACCAAAACAAATCGTCTATTGGCAGTTATACAAGTAAACTATTAGCTACCCTTTTTAGGGAAAAAAAGTACCTATTGGAACACTTCTGCATGTGAGTTACTAGCTCTGTCAAACGTTACACAACTTAAATGCAAGAGTGTTCACCAGAGACAGTCATTGCCAAAGAAACAACTGAAAAGGTCCTATTTGACAACATTTCCAAACTTGTTTGACCTACTCCCTCCATCCCACAATAGACTTCCCATTTCTGATCTTTGCACTATTCATGAGTAAAGAAAATATTCCAAAAAAATTCCAATATATAAGAAAAAACATAGTCATGTGGGTCTTGTTTGATTCGTCTCATTGAGTACATTACGAGAATGAAACTTTTATGATCTTTACTAATATGTAATTAAAGATATTAATGATACATAACATGCATTGGCAAACGTGAAAAGGAGAAATGGGAAGTCTATTGAGGGATGGAGGGAGTACATCTCAACGAGTAAACTGGATTACAAAACCATAATTGATTGGTTTTGATCTATCAATTTGTATACAAGACAAGTAGTATACAACAATTAAATATGGCAGGTCAGAGTTAAGGACCTCAAGAAAGAAGAAGCATGAGCTGCTCCAATTTATGAAAGAAGATGAAAAGCCCCAGTGAAGTTAACAAAAATGTTTAAGTCAGACTAAGGTTAGCACAACTTTAATGGCGCCCACCTTGATACTGGCCTCCCAAATCATACAATTTTCGGGGAGATCAGAAAGATAAAGAAGATAGGAAACCCAAAATTTTCCACCTAAATCAGAATCATCAGTTCAAGATAATCACTAACCACCGAGGTTTGATGCAGGAAAGATGACTGGAATGAGTGTTATACTCAATGGTTACATCTAATTCGACTATGGCATATTTAATGAGACAATTGCCCTCCGCGAACTGAATCTCAGGCAATACTAAAATCTCATTCCTTCAAATAAGTAGTGAACATTGTTATCCTCACATCACAAGCAATAGTCTGGGCTTTAAATATCCACATCCACCTAGAACAGTGGATTTCCTTAAATTGTGGATCCCTTCAATACATATCACTTCTTCTCATTTGGCAAAAGGGATAGCTCTGATATGATCTTCTGCATCTCACCAGGCCCTATAACTTTTTGCATCAACGCTTACAATAAGTGTTATTATGGACAAAGGCCAGACAAGAAAACTTGTTAGAGCAAACTACGGCACCAGAAAACTTAATCTGCTAGACTAAATAGAGGAGAAATAAAGGTGGAACATTGCCTTTCGTCCATTACTCAGCTTTTTTTAGATTAGCTTCTTCTGCAGGCTCCTTAAAGGCAAGTCCTGATATTTTATGGCAGCTATTTCAGTAGAAAAATGCTTTGAAAAATACTAGTATGAAGATCTGGTGGCAGCTAGTGTATAACAACCTACAATAATGGTTAAATGCTCGTATTTATTAGGAGTACAAAAACTGGGCAAATCAGTGGAATTCAGAAAGCAGGGGACATGGCTGTCCCGCAGAAAAGAGAGCAAGGTAGATCTTCTCGGGTATCCCCTGAGAAGCCTCCAGAAAATGTATCGACTATACATTTAACGAAAATCTTCACCCAAAAGTTGTCTATATATATTCCTATTTATGGAACTTCAATCAGCTTCTACTATTTTCAGGAGCAAAAATCTGTGCACTTGACCTACTATCAATAATATGAATGATAAACAATGTTAATTCTAATTTTTTCCACTATACTTCACTTATGATCCACTTTCAGATAAACCAAATGTATTCCAGGAAAAGGTCATAAAAGGAATGAACATCGTTTACAAATCCTGTAATTCTTAGCTCAGATTTGATTCATTTAAATGTGACAACCTGAATCATACTTAAATTGGAATATATGTAAGACAATCATCTATGCTCAAAATAGATAAAGATTGCAGATTTCATCTTCCACGAAAACTAAGAAAGATGGGAGGATGGGAATATATAGTGGATTATAATAAAGAAGCAACAGCTCACCGTCATCCACCGACATCTAAGAGCAACATCACGTACAGTTTTGTCACGCAAAAGAGCAGCAATCTTAATGTACCGCATAATACTAGGCTCTTCCTTATACCTGAGGTTTACATATAAAGGGTACAATTAACATTAGAACTTCAACGAGGAATCAATAATGAGAAATGAAAGAATACAAGGTTACCAATCACAGGCTCAGAAACTACCAAAACCATTGAAAGCAGAAATCATACATTGTGTCACCAAATAAAACAGTGACGATTATTTCCTTTGACTCAATAGATGACTTAAAATTGTCTTGATTCCTGCCATTTAGTTTTTTCTAGACTGAACCATGACCTATCCTCAATTACAAATTTACACGTGAGATAGAAGAGTAGAACTGAGGGGAGTACTTTATATGAACAATACTACAAGGGAATGGAATTGAGAGGAATAGATTCAAGAAAGGAATATAAAGTATTTTATATGGTACAAACAGGAACTACATCTTATTTCCTTTTAAACTGTACGGTTTCTCACAAAATGGAAATTGGATCATTTTTCAGAAACCAACCTTCATAACACCATCACCCCACCACCTCCTCCTTCCACTCAAATCTTTCCCATTACCATGGCCGTCATGTCAATGCTTCAATCCCTCCCAACACTGTTCGCCTCATTCCAATGTCTACCTGATGTCCCAATCCACAATACGTAACTCCCTCTTGTAAATGCCTTTAGATCTGGTCTCAAGTTCGACAATCAATGCTTCAATTTGAGTCTTGACCCTTGAGTTCAAGCACGTGCTGTCCAATAAACAAAAAAAGATCTTGGTTGATGTCATCTCTATCTGATTCTGAGCCTAGTGAGTTGGGTATTGTTGATTTATTCTCCCTTTCTCTCCCACCTCTTTCTCTCTCCTAACTCCCATGTACTGCAGTTTTTATCTAATAATTGCCAACTAGAGGAGGTTCAAATAAGTTGGAGCTAAAATCAATTTAGCTTAAAAAGAATATAGCAGTGAAATGTGGAAATTCAGGGAAGAAGATGAAGTTTGATTAATTAATAAACAACAATAATAAAGGATAATTCAAGCTTTCGAGAGGCTTGTTCCCTCCCAAAATAAAAGTAATAAACTCTCACTAATTTCAAGATCACCTGCTCTGTCCCTACTAGCTCTATTTATAGAATTCTTCCCTAACTAAATCCCTAACTAATTTCTGAAGCTACCATAACTTACAAAAATAGTACCTAAAGTATCCCCCCCCAAATATCAATTCTTAGCAGTTGGGTGCTTGTGTTGCAGCTAGGGTGTGAAGGAGACAATTCTGAGTGGTTGTCTAAGTCAAGACGGCGGTGATGGTGTTTTATTTTACTAAAGTAGTCAGACATGATGTTTGTATAAGGTTCACACGGGTGCTAATACAGGGTTAGGATGGGTGCATTGGCAATCTGGTCATGGTGGCAAGCTTGTGATGCTGGGATACAGAGGTTGTGGGGGTGGTGGTGTTGGGGTTTCATAAGTCAGATGGGGTGGCACTGATTTGTAGGAACGGAGAAAGTCAGGGTGGGCTGGCGAATGGGGAACGGCTACTTTGCTAAGCATACAAAACAACAACTAAGCCTTATTCCCAAAGTGATTTGGGGTCGGCTACTTTGCTAAGCATATGCATCATAAATAGCAGAGGAGAATTAATAATGAAGCACATACAAAGGGATTAAGGAAATGAGCTATAGAGATTCCCTCTCCCTTCTCTTACACTTTATTTGGATAGCAATATAGGAGGGAAAGAAAGGGAGGGAGGGGGGATATGGAGCTTCATTTTCCCTCCAAATCTCTCCAATTTGGGAGGGATGGTGTTTATTAAAAAGGGAAGGAAAATGGATTATTCCCTCTCCCTCCCCTTCCTTCCCCCAAACCCTTATCCAAACAAGGGAACTTGTTCCCCTTCCTTTTCCTTCCTTCCCTTTCTCCGCATTTCCTCCTATGCAAACAAAGTGTTAAAGACCAGACGACCCCTTAAATTCAAGTTTTCCTCTAACAAACTAACTCTACTAACAGACCAAACAACTGGTCAAGCAAAACATTGAGGCTATCAAAAAGAGTAAAACGCCATGTGAGAAGTACCAAATAATTTAGATAGAAGTTGACAAGCCTCACATATAATGAACAGAAATTACGTATAAAAGTCTTCAGAAGTGATTTTCTTTTTAATAACTTTCACAGCAAAAGATTACTGTTGCAGGACAACAGAAACTGTTCATTTTTCCAGTAGCGAAAAAGGAACTATTGCTCACAGTTTACCACTACCACACATTTCTAAATCTCGGGAATACTAATAGCATATCGATTCAAGTTGGGATCATAATCCACAAAGATATAGTTCTAATGCCATAGTGTTGATTCAACAACCAAAAATGGTGTCAAGAGCAGAGTACTAACTTCACAAGGCCTTCCTCCAATTTGTACTGTTCGTCCTCAGTCCACTCAACAGCGAGACCAGCATCGTGCTTCAACCCAGGCACCGAATCCAAAAGAAGAGAACCAGATGAACTGCCAGCAGGAGTTGTGCAGGGACTGCTGGTACTAATGATGCTCGAATTGTCACAAAACATTAAATTCCCATTACTACTATTCATCCCATAGTAATTACCAATTGGAATCATCTCCGACGTGCTATTCACAGCCCCCGACTGAAACGATATAGCATGCCGATGCAAACCAGCCCCTAGTGTGTCTTCCTGGTGAAAGCTCGTATTCGACTCGGCTGCCATCCTAACCTTCCTTCACCCTCAAAATTTACAAATAAATTCAGCACACAAAAGAACTGTACTTTAAATTGTCACATTGCGTGAAGTGTACACCTAAGGAAACAGCAACACATCATAAAAAGTAAATTAAAGTCTGGAATATAAAATATCTCAAAAAGTGCAAATGAAATTCAGCTCAAAGCTCCAATAGCCACCACATAGTTAGTATCACAGAAAAGAGCACCAACAATAGATTAACATCATCTAATTACATACCACAAATAACTGTAAATTGCTATATAAAAAAAAATAAAAATCAAACAGTTAAATTAGCTGCAAATAACCCACAAAAATAAAAAATAAAGGAAACAAATTTTAAAAAAAAATCAAGACCCAGTAAGAATGTTCTCCAGAAAACTTCAAATTCCCAGAAAAACCCAGAAACAACTCAAGCCAAAAGTTGAAAAAACAAAACAAACACCCAAAAAAAAGCAGAAAAAACCCAAAAATATCTCAATAATACTAATTATTAATACAACAAGAAAAACCCTAAGAAATATAACAAAATACCTGTAGAAAATGCAAGAAAAGATAAGGTAAAAACATCTGGGTATCTTTTTTTTTTTTTAGAGAGGAGCCCTAAATCTTAATTGGCGTGGGAAAAAATACCCACAAAAGAAACAGAAAGCAGCACCAAGTAATTGCAACTTTAAGTTTCTCTCTCTAACTTTCTCTCACTAACTTTTAATTGTGAAATGAGTGTGGAAAAAGAGATGGGGGAAAGGAAAGAAGGTATCCTCCAATGGGGAGGCGAAAAGGTGGGTGGGAGAAGAGAGAGAGTGAATGTATGCGTTGGTGTGAGAGAAAGAGAAGAAGATGTTTGTTATAAAAAAATCAAATTTTTTTCAGGTTTTGTTGGTTGTATCAAATGTATTGGTAATGTATATAGTATAATGTTATAACTTTATAATGTAATGTATTGCAGATCTTGGAATTCAGCAACAGTGAGAATCCCAATAAGGCATTTGATGCCAATTATTGTGGACTTCACTTTTTTTTTGTTTTTTTTGGGTTCATAGTATTATTTTCTTTTTGATTTTGTACTGTTTTTTCATGCTTTTCAATTTGCTTTTGTCCACCCTTCTTCCCCAACCATTTTGCAACTTGCAAGCTAAAGAAGAAACAATACCCAAAAAAAAATTATTAATGGAACTATGAGGGTGCACTAGACCCTAGAGTTGTGCGTGTGACTAGTATTATAGTACTTTTAGATTTTTTAATGCTACCTGTGCTTTTATATAGTATATAGTCAATTATGCTCGTAAGTTGAAAATATGTGTTGGGTACTGTTCTATTCAATTTATCTTTGCTCAAAGAAGATCTTGACAATGCCTTTATTGTGTATGTTCAACGCTTTTGGCAGCCTTGAGCAGACTTAATTCTAAACAAACAAACAAAAGTTTAGATAAATAAATATTAATAAGCACACATAAGCCAAGTTTAGTTAAATAAACACAGCTTTAGTTATTGCATTGGTATTATAAATTGATAGATATTTAGATATTATTGCACTGGTCTTCCAAACTTACAAATAGTGCATTGAATAAAAATTATTAGCTTTAGAAGTTAGATAACATAGAATGGATGGAGTTTCTTCAAATGGTTGTAGCATTTATATTAAAGAAAAAGCTTTGAATTTTTTATTAGCTTATAGGGCATTAAGGTCTCTTTCTATAACCATCACTAGCATTGCACAGTGATTTTTCCACATAGGTGGGACTTGGGAGAGATGGTAATAATATATGAATTTATGCCTAGTTCATGCAACATTTAACCTAACTTTTGATAAGCTGTAGTAAAATGTGAATAGTGATACTATTAACATCTCACAAGCAAGTTGTGATTTTATTCTACCACTTGTTTGAGCTCAGTCTTGGAAGGCTCATTAAACTTTATGACTCCAGTGTACTCCATCCTTTTGCTAACTCTATTAGCTGTTGGCATGCTTTTCAATGAGAAAAAACTTCATGGGTTGTGTGGGCTCCAACATTAAAGAAAAACAAGTAGAAAGCAGAGTTTGCTACTACGCATAGCTTGTAAGAAACAAAATCTTGCTTTGCAACAGGCAAAAAAATCAATCCAAAATTTCTCAAATTTCATCTTAAAAAAGCCAAATAGTTGTCAGATAATAGGATATCTAAATATTGTAACATTCAACTTCTTTTCTTAATGTCAATCAGACACCCTGCTAACTGAAGTGATCCTTCATGCATTACAAAACTGTATATTATACTTCATATTTTATCAGCAATCAAACTGAATTTCAGCACTGAAGCAAGATAGCAAATTTACAAAAACATATCAGAGTACACACAGCTTATATCGCTCGTATCCCAGAGCAATAATTCCTAGCTTTTTGCAGCTGATGATAACAAAACCATGAACACAAGCGCATGTCCTCAGAGATGTTTACTAAGGGGAAAAGAGCCGGGGGAGGTAGCCCAAAACAAGATCAAGAAGCTGGCAGCAGTCGACTGCGAGCTGCAGCTCTCTCGAGTGCCCTCAGTCTCTTGGCTTCCATAATTGATTTTTGTTCTTCTGTAATCTGAGTAGGATTAAAGCTTCCACTTTCAACACCTACTGATTGATCTGAAAGTTTCGCTGTCTTGGCACTTGGGGCTGCAGCTCTTTCAAGTGCTTTCAGTCTCTTGGCTTCCATTAGTGATTTCTGTTCTTCTGTAATCTGAACAGAATTGGAGCTTTCACCAACACCTAATGGTTGATCTGAATGTCTCATTGATGTGTCATTTGGTGGCGCATCGGCACCTATGATGTGAGATTGCCTAGAGATGGATGTTTCCTGTTGCAAAAACAGCAAGCAATAGTAAGAAACAAGCTTAGGTAAATATAATTAAGAAAAACGGTTCATGCAAGTAGCCCTCGACTAACTTTATTGAGCTCAGTGATTATCCTATATTACTGCTTCTATGAGATATAATTTTGACAATTTATCATGCCAATTAACAGGTCCTTTCTTGATGTAACGCTTTTCCTTTTCCAGCTTCTATGGACATGGAGCTTGCAAGTAACTCATTTTGAGTAATATATTTTTCTATGTAAAGGTACCTCAGAAATTATGCTTTTAAGACAACATTTAGACTCTTGTTTGGTAGGAATGGAAACATTTTCATTGAAAAAAAGTTGTTCATGAATGCAATTTCCAAGGAAAAAAAAACAATTATTAATTAGTCTTCCATTGTTTGATTGCTCACAAGAAAAGTTAAGCGAGAGAATAATGATATTGGAGGAAGGGGAGGGGATGGTTGGGAGACGAAAAGGAGGAAGGTATGGAATAGGAAAGAAAATGCGTAGTTTAGAAACGAAAATGGTTTCCATCAGTTGGAGAACTATTTTCCACCCTAAAGAAAGCTAATTTCCACGCTTTATAAACCAAACAAAGCAAAATGGGAAAACCACTTGTTCAACAAATGCTTTTCTCCCCGCCAAATACTCTGTTACAAACTTACAATAATACAACTATTATATACCAATGTTGCTAGGACTTGGGTATCCATGTCCGACACAGGTACGTGTCCAAGTGTCCGACTCAGCTATTTTTTGGAACTTCTTCAATTTTTTTGGCTGAAAACGAAGTGTCCAAGTGTCCCACCCATGTCGACACAGGTACTTGAGGTGAAATGAAGAGTTCGAGCAACATAGTGATATACATTATCACATAAGCTCAAAAATGGAGACACTAGCAAAAGCATGGAACTTACTCCAACAGTCTGTTCATATATTTCATTGAGCATATCTCCATGCATGTCATCAGCATCATTCACATTGAAAAGCAGGTCCTCCTGGTTATGTGTAGGCTCCTCCACATGTAAGACATCTGACAGAATTGAATAAAAACAAGCATGTGAAGAACTGAAATCTATCTAGCAAATAGAAATTTCAAACAAAAGTGCAAATGTAATGAAAATGTCACCACCAAGAGAAAGACCCTGACTCCGTGAGCTAAAATTCAACTTCATACATGTATATAGCTGCCTTTTAGACTCTAGTTGCTTCCTCTAGAAAATTTAAGTGGAAAATGTAATCGTAAAAGTACTATTTCAGCAGTAAGGGATTTTCTTTCGAGGCAACTCAATGTTCAAGCCTCAGCTGAGACAAATGTATAGCCCATAATTTCTTTTTGCTGTAAATAACTGCTTTTGAATTGACATTTCTTGCAGAGTTGCAGTGCATAATCAAGTAAGTAATTAAAGTGTAACATTATGGCAAAGGGGTCTTCTATTCAGTAACACAAGTTCCTTCATATTCCCAAATTCTCACATATCAGGAGGAAACTCAGTCGACTGACTAACTAGGTTAGGCTAGAATTCCTAATACTGTGTTTGCATGAGAGAATTTGAATAGAAGGATTCATTTCCTTTTGTTTTAATATGAGTTGGAAGAAGAAAGGGGAAGGATAATGTGGGAAGTCCAATTTCCCTTCCTTCATTATAAACTAAGTTCTTCCAAAGTTGGGAATATTTGGAGGAAAAATACAAGCCCGCTTCTCACTTCCCCTCCCTCCACCATTGCTATCCAAACACACTGTTAATGTGTTAATAGGCAAAAAGCTGGAAAGCTGCCTAGCTATTATCAACACATACATACATCATGCAAGGATCACAGCTTCCAACTTAGATTTCATGAGAGCCAAGTAGATCTATAAGTGGCAATAGTATCCTAGCATGATGAGCTCACATAATAATTAAGAGGCCGATAAGTCTAACTAATGCAGTAAGTTTTTACACCATTTTTGGATGGACAGAACTACCTAAAAATGACAAAATCGTGGCTCATTACACTATCCCCTCCCGCCATCTTTATAAATATTTGTACTGGTTAGTGGTTAACGAGAAACAAAAATTAGAAAGAAAGGAAACCATTAGTTTCATGTTTCAATCCAACCTAAGTGTATCTCCGCTCTCTACTTGCAGGTCAGTTGCTCCTATTTGCCAGTTTGAAATTTGAATTGAAAGCTTGTGTTTCTTTATCACACTGCATGAGAAGCTTTCTGAATGCGACAGATAGAGCATCCAACATTAGAGTATTCTACTCTATCGCCCATTTCATTTATCAGGTATTGTAAACAATTAAATGAACTATTCACTGCCAATCCAATAAGAAGAAAGCATTGAGTAGATAATTTCATTTCACCAACCATGTTAAGTTTCGTTGTGGAGATGTCAAAAAGACATGTGAATGCAACATCACAAGAACAATTAATTTTGTCCCAATTATAGAAGCAGACAATTCTTCCGGATATTTGAGATTACAAAGTGCAGCACAGACATGGCATGGCCTGGCGAGAAGGCTCTGAGTTGGGTTGGGCCAGCCCAGGGCTCAGCCCAATCTACTTCCGGCTCTAAGGTCAATCCGTCAATGTCTACTATATAAAGATTTATCCATTATTCAGAATTTCTAAATCACTAGGTCACCACTTTTTGTGGGTAAAATACAAAGGCTCATTTTAGGAGCTCGGTCCAATTCAAAGTTAGGTAAATAGGACAAACATAGATTGGGATACAGAAAGATATGCCAATAAGATGGACTGACAAATAATATTCACACTTCAAATTTCAATATAACTAAAGCAAATCTGATATGTAATGCATTCCCTTGTCATAAAAAAGAAAAGAGCAGTGACTGGGAAACAGCATTATATCATGTCAAATATCCAATCAAGAGCATTTCTAAAGCAACTAGATGGCAGGATATGAAAACAGCAGAAAAAGAAAAGAAAAGAAAAAAGAACATAATGCTATACTTCTTGGCGTACAATAACCTCATCAAGACCCTTGATTGTTTTCTTTAACATATAACTTTATTCTAATCAAAAAGTTTGCATATTTCTCCTTTCAAGCATTAAGAAAAAAGATTTACTGTAATTGTCATCATCAAAACAGAGACAAGTTAACATATAGGACAAGTATATTCATCTAGATGTGTATATAGAAGAATAGACTACCTTCTTTATCATTCAGGATCTCATCCTCAGTAACTGACTCTTTCAGCTTTGTGGGATCCCCTCCATTAGCAACTCTATCTTTTAACTCAGCAACGCAAGTCTAGGAACATCATATCCAGGAGGTCAGTATCAGAAAACGGATAAGAAAAAGGAAAATTCACACTGGTCTCCCGAATAATTGCCATTAATAAAACGATAACATCGATTTATGTTCACAAAGTAAAATAAAAACAATGATGGCCAAAAGGCAAAGAATTAAAGTGACTGCAACACATACATAAGACAGGCCAACAGGGTATCAACACCTATGCAGGCTCCCTGTATGCATTCCGGAAAGCAGAAAAATTGAATATATTATTCCTTTTTCGGAATTAATGGTCCTAACCATTGAAATATTTATTATCAAAAGAGAAACTGCGATCATTTCATTGAAATAGATATAGTCATGTCAAATTCACCACTCAACATCAGGTGAAGATAAAGGCAGTCAGCTTGGTAATTAATAACGAACACCAAAGAGAATAGGATATACTTCACTATACTGTAACTTCTAACCAGGTCTAGGAATTCAACTCGGAAAAACTCAACATCCACGATGAAAACTTGACGAAAAGAAAAGTTGATATAGATAAAGAAGCAATAACAAGCTTTTGAGAATGCTAGCAGATCTACCTTCACACGTCTTGTAGATCCTGCTTCCTCTACCTTGTGTATGAACTGATCAAATGGATAGTATGGAAGAAATTGTTCATGCCATTCAGCATACATAAGAAGTAGATTTCTCAGATCATTGACCTGTAGAAGAAAACTTCAGAACAATGATCGGAGGATAGAGAAATGGACAATAGTCATGTTAAATCATCATTTAGTAGAAATGATAATCAATAACCAAGTTCTTTGATTTTCAGTGATCTTATTTTACATGCATAATTATTCTACATATTGGGCTTTTTTGGGAATTCAGAGTGCGAAGAATCACTCGAGCAATTTCAAACATCCTCATAAATTGAGTTCTAGATAATTCACATCATACATTCTCTTTAACTTCCAAACAATAGGTTAAGAGGGACTTGAAAAAACACTTATAGACTATAAGGAGACATGCTCAATTTGTGACCACCTCCTTAAAACATTGACACTAGTAATGTATCGAAATTAGCCCGTTGTGAAATTACATAATTCTTAAAATGTAGACAGTTGAAGATGTTAGAGATAATAGCTAGTACTGCAATAAGAGAATCGCATCGGTCCATAAAAATTTCGAGTAGTTCACAAGCCAGCTAGACTCATTAGCGCCGCTATAATGAAAAGGAAATATTTCCTCACAGCACGCATCATTCTAATCTTATTGATGAACAAACACTGCAATTTAGCCGAATTCCATCCCCCTTTCAAAATAAAACAAAGACGCCGAAAATCGAGCAATATAAAAACGAAGACATATATAGTATTTTACCTCAGAGCCACGTCCTCTGTACTTGAAATTACGAGGAAAGTAACGGAGAATGTAACCAAGACCTTCATCGGAAAGTAACAACTCAGAGGTAAGCTTAGGCCGAGTTTTTGGGGCCTTTTTCGGCTTCGAACCCGAAACATTGGGTTTCAATTGGAAGCTACTATTGCTGTTACTACCACCATTTCCGATCTTTGTTGATAAATTGTTGGAATTGGAATTGAAATTAGGGTTAGGGTTAGTGTTAGAAGTAGGACAGTCGCGAGACCAGTGGCCAGGTCGACCGCACTTGAAGCATCCCGTTGGAGCGGCCCCACTACCGGCGTCGCCCATTTGTTGTTGGTTAATTTGAGAAATTTGTGATTTTGGATATTGGATTTAATTCGCCTTGCTATTATTTGGGGGTTTTGAGAAAGAGGTAGTAGTACTATGAATATTGATATTGTTGATTTGTTCCTTCGTTTTGGCGGGTAATATTGGAGGGAAATGTTTTTTTGCGTATCAAGTCAAATATCGAATACCCGTACTAATTCTTGGGTGGCGGCGTTTTGCTTTCCACAAAATTTGTAAACCTTGCTGGTAACTAGATTAGATTTTGGTCTGAAATTAGTTCGGTATATGTTATAGTGTTCTACACTTTTACTGGCCTTAATTATATACGCGCTATGCATATACTTCCTCCGTTTCTAAATAAGTGCAACATTTTTCATTTAAGGAAATGTCATAATAAGTGCAACATAGCTCAAAATGGAAAGTTTTTTCCCTTTTATTTACAGAATTGTCATTACTTATTTCCCCTAACAACTTAATTAACTCACCCCTTTACCAACCTAAACAATATTAACCGACCCCTCTCTCCTCCCCTCAACCCAAACCTACCCCTTTCTCTCAGCCACCACCCATCTCTCTCTCTCCTCAACTCAACCCACTCCTCTCTCTCCTCTCCGACACCACCACCACCACTGCCAACACGACACCACCAGCACCACCACCAAGCCGACACCACGCCACCACTACCACCACTACCAACTGGGCCACCAGATGCAACTCAACACCACCACTACCACCTCGACACCACCACGCCACCAGATGCGACCCAACACCACCATGCCCTTCTCTCCCCTCCTCCTTCGTTTCCTCTAACTCCTCCTTCTCACCTTCTCTCACCTCCTCCATCACTCCTTTCTTCATCTCATATAGTTGTAGATCTAAGGTTTCGGCACCACGCACCTGATTTTTGAATGGTGGTAGGGTTGGTGTGTTCGTGCGATGGTGGTGATGCGAAGAGGCAAAAGCAGTGGTGTTGGTGAAACAGGGGTTAGGGTTTCGATTTTTGAACGGTGGTGGGGTTGGTGGCATGATGTGTTGGTGCGATGGTGGTGGTGGGTAGAAACTATGGATGTCGGTGGAAATGATGGAAAAATCTTACGTGGTTTCCGGTGGGCAGATTTGGGGGAGGGCGTTTTTTCAGGTGGTGGTGGCTGTTTTCGAGTTTTTCGGTAGTGGTGGCGGTGGCGGTGGCCGGTGGTGGCGGTGGCCGGTGGTGGCGGTGGCCGGTGGTGACGGTGTTGAGGTGGATGGCAGGTGGAAGGTGTTTGAGATATAAAGTTGTTAGTTAATTAGGGTAGATTTTTTATTTTTTTGAAAAGAAAAGAGTCACGGACTATATTAAATCTAACTCCACTAAAGTTTGTAGACTTTGTGGAAAAAAGTTCGAACAAACAAATTCAGAATCCACAGCTACATCCCATCTAGCTACGGAATGTGCCACAGTATTGCCGGCTCTCTTCACATGAACCACTCAAAAGCAGAAAAAGAAGAACAAAACTCATTAATATCATCAAATAGCAGAAAAATAGGTGCAGCTCCTAGCTTTTGTTCACGAATCACTCGAACAATATTCACAGCGTCGCACTCCAGGACCACTCTATCATAGCCCAACCTTCGAGCCACCTCAACCCCAAAACGCGCTGCCCCTGCTTCAGCCATTTCCGGCGCCCAACTTTCTCTCTCTAAGTTGCCTAATCTTTTTTAAGTGTGGTCCCCAACTTTCTCTCTCTAGATGCCTTGGTCTGTGTGCCACTTCTCTATGTTGCACTTATTTAGAAACGGAGGAAGTATATAAAGTTACATAAACTAAGGTTGCTTGGTGGAGGTGGTGGGAAAGTTCGAACCCTACTACTTACCTGTTCTTGGGGGTAGGGATTCCCTTGTATCCCGAGCAATGCTACATATACATAGTTGGGGGTAGGGCGGTGAAAAACTGATTCAACTCGTTTACCGAACCCGAACCCAACCTGAAATAAGTGGGTTTGGGTAGAGATTTTTGACCCATTTAAGTAAATGGGTTGACACGACTTACCCAATTAATTAAATGGGTTAGGTTAAGGTTGACACGACTTACCCAATTAATTAAATGGGTTAGGTTAAGGTTGACATTTTCAACCCGAAATTAACCTAATTTGACCTATTTAACTCATTAAAATATAAATTTCCTAAAAAATTGTGTTAAAGTTGGTGAAAAATTTTAAAAATACTAATTGTAAAACACAAATACTGAAAAGAAAATCTAATCATGCATACTTTATGTGAATTTATTGTTGAAAACTAATAAGTTTTAATAATAATTTAATAGTAATAAATATGTAAATGGGTTAAACGGGTTATATGGGTAACCCGTTTAATAAACAGGTTGGGTCAAGGTTGAGTTTCGGGTTAGGTTTGGGTTGGGACATGCCCAACTCGTTTATTATTAACCCAACACGACCCGACCTAATATGTTAATCGGCCATAGTTGGGGGTATTTTTGGTGGTCCAGCCCAATAGTTGGGGGTATTTAAAATTAACCCATAGTTGGGGATATTAAAAGCGGAAGCTCCAAAATTGGGGGTATTCTCATCCATTTTTCCTAAATTTTACAAGAGAAATTTCCAACAACAAAAATATAGTATGTTCCTTTGATGAATTTCTCTCAGTCAAGCATATGTATTTTTATTTGTCAAGCATATGAATTTCTCTCAGTCAAGCATATAGTATTTTACAACAACAATTTCTCTCAGTCAAGCAGCATCATCAACAACAACAACAACAAAAATACTACCTCTATCTCAAAATTATTGTCACTTTGTATGTTGGCAAATACTCCCTCTATATTTTTTTTTGTTTGCCCACTTTGAATCTTGACATTATTTACACTTAGAGAGAATCTTCTAAATTATTCTCAATGTCTAGGAAAAATATAGTCACACGGGGTTTTGTTTAATTCGTCTCGATGAGAAATTTATTAATTTTCAATCATTATAATTAGTATTAATATGTAATGAATGAAATTTAAGGTCATTGACAAACGCGCACAGTTAAAACATGCAAACTAAAAAAATACAGAGTGAGTATCTTAATAAGAGTGAAATACTTTTTAGAGAAAAAACTAGTATTTTGGCCCGCACGATGCCGCGGGTCAGTTACAATTATCAAATATATTATTATTATTCATAAATCTCATACTTGATTTTATTAGTTTTTCTTAATATTTTATCTAGTGCAAAATCAAAAAATGGATGTTATGTCATGATAAATTGTTTTAAAAAAAACTTCTAAGGAATTGGGGATAAAAATAATAATTTCAATGGAATTAGAGTAAGAGAATATTATTACTTAATAAAAGTGTTAGAGATCAAAAAGCTTGTCTATGTCTTTATGATTACATATAATTATAAGACTTTATTATTTTTTACTTTACAACATTAAGCATTGAAATTGTAGTGGCTTAGTGGTTAAACACTCACATTTTATTTCAAAGGTCGCGTGTTCGAGTCCTAGTAACTACATATTGTTAATATTTTAATATTGAAATGATTTTAGACATGGAGAATAATAGATGTTACCGCCTCTATCTTTTTGTCTCTTACTTGCTACATTCCACTTTAATTAGTCTTATCGCGTCTAAAAATATGTAGAGACTTAAATTAGTTGCTAATTGCATCTAATAAATCAGAAATTTTTAAATTTGTAATAAGTTTATCCCACTAAATCAGGGATTTACAAAAAAATTCAAAAATTTAGTTTAGTGGGAAGTAATAATTGACTGTGTTGTAAATTTTCACTATAATCTTTTTGTTATGCCTTTTTATATCTTTTTATTTTTTTACTTAATTAGATGGTTACATCCTTTTCTTATTTTTCTTTTTTTCCTTTTTCTATTTTTTCGTGTCCCACCCCTATTGCCATATATAATAGAGATTGGCACAAGATTGTAGGAGACTCGTCTAGGATATTAGGGACCAAAACCTTTATTATAGAATATGACAAATAACTAAATAAGAATGGCAAAATAGGTAGAAATAAATGGGTAAACTAGGAATCTTCGAAAAATTTAGGTAAATGACAAAAATGGTAATAAAAAGAGGACCGCATGCCAGAAAAAAGAAATGTAGCAGATAATTAGAGACATCCATTTACGGTAATTATAGCAAGTAATATAGGATATCTGTCATGGTAATAGAAAGATGGTTGGAGTATGATGAAAGAATATAAAAGAACAAACAAAGAACCTTATTGGCACAAAATTTTACATGGTTCACCAATAATGTATTTTGGTAATCCATATGAAGGGAGAGAGAATTTATCTTATTAATTTTAAACAGACAGCAACTGAATAGGGAGATAATATTAATTAGAAAGGAGCTTGTAGTGTATTCCCAAATCAATTAAATGGACTGGCATAGGGAGACACAGTGCATTAAATTAAAGCTACGGCATCCCAACAAATCGTCACCTTAATTGGATTCAGGTGATGTCTTACACCGAAGTCAATCTGGGTCAAGCTCGGGATATTTCTTTTGAACCGATAGATATACAAGTTAGAATATACATAGAACGTGTTGTGACATATAGATTGAGTGCACTTGTATTGAACAAGAAGAAAATTAAACCTTCTCCCCATCATTAATAACTGTGGGTCCCCATTTTAAGAAAAATAATTTTCACAATTAAATTTCCAAAAAGAAATTTCTTTAACTAAACACAAAACCTATTACTTCTGGATGTTCCTTGATACTAACTAAACATCTTCAACACTTACCTAAATCCTAAAAAAAAACTCAATATTTGTAGTCTTCAGGAACTCAGATGCTCCTTATAGGAACTTGTTTTTTAATAATTGAAACTAGTTTATCTTTATCACACTTCAGATGTTCAACTTAAAGCTAGAGACATTTGAACGCACGTCTCCAAATTCATTCTATAATATATAGACAATCATCAGATAATTCAGGTACCTAATATTATGTTAATGGGTACCCAAATTCTATCCGTTAACTTATATTTTGAATCGAATATCCGACCCAAATAAATTTTATTAGTTCGTGTACCCAATTATTCGATTCAGTTTTTCGGATAGTTTTGCTTAACCCTTCTAAACAACGGTTTTCTCTTCTCCCAACATCAAGCTGATAATAACGTACTTAATATGTGCATGGATATATAAATTTCCCTTTCCGACAGAAATTCTGTGAAAAAGCCGAAAAATCGGTGGTCAAACGAAGGGAAGAAAGAAAGAAAGACGAATTGATCTTCAAACAATCGGGCGAAATGAAACGTTCTGATTCTGAAGCATCTGTCACCTCCAAACTTGTAGATTTTTATGACATTATTGTACTTATGATCAATCCAGGGCCGTATTTGGGCCTAGGCGAGAGTGGCAGGTGCCTAGGGCCCCAAAACACATCGCCCAAATAAGTAAAGGCAAAAGAGAGAATAAAAGGAAAAGAAAAGATCATTGCAATACTGCAAAGGCGACCGAGAATTACGCTTACTCTTCAACCTATAACTCCTTCAATCAAATTCAGTTTCTTATTCAATTCTCCCACTTGTTTTCCAATTCAATGCCAAACACTCAAAATTTTTGGGTAATTTCTCTCTTTTCTCTGCAATTTTTGTTTATTATTCGATTTTTTAAGGTTTTGCAAATTCTGAATTTTATTACTTCATTTTTCGACCAAGAATTATTATATAATAATCCATAAAAAATACATAAAAATATTGTTAAATTAAATTTTCTACAGAAGTTATGTAAAAGCCAACAAAGAAAATTATTCTCGGTCCGGACCGAAAATCAAAACTTCAAAAAATTCGGACCAAACAACTGTTAATTTTTTCGTTCTGGACCGAAAAATCAAACATTCAAAAAACTTAGACCTACTTAGGGCCCTAATATGTACGTTCGCCCTTGAGCCTCCAAAATCTCATAAACGGGACTGGATCAATCATCATTTCCTTATTATCTTACTTTAATTCAGCTAATTAAATACTATACTATTTAAATTTACAGTCAATTACTGTATGATCAATCATCATTTCCATGCATCTATGAATCATTTAATTTCATGAACTCAATTTCAGAAACAACTTAATGAGTTTACTGACGCTGCACTTTCGACTTATCTCGGAGTAACGAAATCGGTACTATTCTTTCGATTCGACGTTAGTTACTCTAATTTCTTTCTTGGAAATATGATTTTTGGGAGGTTTTTCTGATCGAAAATGTAAATTTAGGAGGATATTGTGATTCAATTAGAAATTCAAGATGATAAATGCAAAAGAAGTGCAGAAATTATTGATTCACTCTCACTAGAAAATCGACTGGAGACGGTAATAATTTGATGTATTAGTATTAAATTGTACTAATTTGTGTGTTTTATCATGAATTAATATAATGTTCATTCAATCTCGAATATAGGTTCGGCAATTAATCCGTGTTAAACTTTCCAAGATTGAAGCCAAATCAAATATGGTATTTCGATTGATCATCTTAGTATTTAATTTGTTATTAACAATATAATGTTGCATTATATTCATAATTGTTATATTATATGGTATTGTTAGGCTGAAATGGTGAGGGATGGCTTCACTGCAATACCTGATGTTCAATGGGAAGATGTTGGAGGTCTTTGTGACATCAAGAAGGAAGTTGAATATAGAATCATTGATCGTTTTAAAATCCCCGATCAATATAAGGTAAAATCTAAATAAGCTTTTTTTTATTCTATTATTTCCAAATTTGTGTAGATACGATGTACGACTCATTTTGCATTATATCTTAGTTGTTAGAGCCGAATTGCTAGATGAAAGTTGAAATAAAGATTGCTATATTTTACTCACCTCGTAATCTACTCATTTTCATTTAAGGCAAGTTTTTGCAAAAAATTGTTTGGTACCATCCATTCAAACAATAATAATATAAGCATCACTTAATATTCATTAAAATATTCAATTAGACTGGTGTACAATAATAATTTCTGGTACAATGAGGAACTTTTTGCCATAAATAGGCCCCTTATATAGGTAAAAGTTACCTCTCAAATGGGCTAATTTTTTTTGAAAGGAAAAGAGTTATGCATTCTAACAAAAGACTAACCTAACTTATCCAGATGATAAAACAAGACAAATCATTAGTCAAGTAAAATCCCATTTACAATAACGTGAGTACTATTTGAATTTATATGTGGTAACAAATACTCCTCCGTTCCTATTTGTTCTTCCTACTGAAATAGGAACAGTTGGAGTAAATGTTTAAAAAATTTGCAATTGTCATATACTCATGGGCCATTCTTGTAGTTGAATTATTTTTTTAAAACTATGGATGTCTAAAAGTTAATGAGACAATGGTGGGACCTACTTTATATAAATATCCGTACAATCATGTTTTAAACATTTAGATA
Organism: Beta corolliflora; assembly: GCA_947648045.1. Taxonomy (NCBI): domain Eukaryota; kingdom Viridiplantae; phylum Streptophyta; class Magnoliopsida; order Caryophyllales; family Amaranthaceae; genus Beta; species Beta corolliflora. The sequence continues at coordinate 1,295,171 of CANSZD010000712.1, forward strand.
TTTAGTTTTAAACTAGTATGTAGATTACACCTTTTTTTTGTGTTTCTTTTCCCTCGCTCATCTTTTTTCCGATTTACAGTTATACTCTTGTTTTCTCTCCCCTCCCCTTTATTTTATCCCTTCTTTACTGGTTTATCTCCCCACTGGACTTCATTATCTTATCATGATCCAATGATTTTCGATATGAATATGGAGTAATGTCATGCTCTTAGGCAGAATATGGATTGGAATCCAAATTAATGCCAAATTCCCCTATTGAGGATACTAGATAACCCCTCTGTAACAGTCTAAAGACATCACATTTGTTGTAATTAAACCATTCACTTAGTTGCCTAAGTTTAACTAGAATTAACTAATTCAATTAGTATTTTGGCCAGGACGATGTCCCGGATCAATTACAATTATGAAAATTAGTATTCATAAATCTCATACTTGATTTTATTAGTTTTTCTTAATATTTTGCCGAGTGCAAAATTGAAAAATGGACGTTGTGGCATGATAAATTATTTTATTTAAAAAAAACACTTCAAAGAAATTGGGGATAAAAATAACAATTTATGTGGAATTAGGGTAAGAGAATGTTATTACGGAATAAAGTGTTAGAGATCAAAAAGATTGTTTATGTCTTTATGATTACATATAATTATAAGACTTTATAATATTTTACTTTGAAACATTAAGCATTGTAATTGTAGTGGATTAGTGGTTAAGCTCTCACATTTTATTTCAAAGGTCACGTGTTCGAATCCTAGTAGCTACATAATGTGTATTAAAAGTTTGAGCATCCTTTTGATATATTTGTATAGATAACTTATTAAACACAATTGCATTGACCTCGTATTACTAGGAATACCTACTTCATTTCTTGTTATTAACCAAACAGCATGTTGATGCGTGGGGTCTTATTCTTGTGTATTAGCGTTTTGGGATTGATCAAATTGGAATTTTGCTTCATGGTCCCTCTGGTTGTGGAAAAACAATGCTTATTCAAGCTCTGGTGAACAAGCTTGGACACCGTGTCAACTTTATTCATGTACAGGTATATGATCTTCTTTTCATGTCTTTGTACATGTTTCTGCTATTCTTCATCTCTATTAATGTAGGTTCTCTTTAACAGGGATCTGAGGTAGAAAGTGTGAAGGCCATAAGTGATATATTTACTCGTGCGAGGACGCACCCTCCCTGTATTTTGTTTTTGGATAATGTGAGTATATATTTACTTAGTTTAATTATCTAGAGTTATGAATATAAATGTTGCTTCTTGACAACACAAAGATGTCTTCATGTGTGTTGTAGATTCATGATTATGCCAGAGCCATGACCGAGGGAAACATACTTGTGAGCCAGTTAAAGTTTTTGGTGCCATATGTTGTTTTCCTCTTGCCTTATCTGATGAAAATTTTCATGTCCCAGCTTATAGACGAGCTCAAGAATGATAAAAATAAGGATAAAGTGCATGTTTTGGGTGCTACCAACAGGTAAAAGTGATAGTTGTAAATATGCAATTCATTAATTTTGTATATTAGTGAGATGTGTATACTTAGAAATTATTGTGTTGGCACTTGTATTATTGTTGTATCTTGTGAAATATAGTCTCTCCCTAATTAGGGATTCAATGATAATCTCGCAAAAAGTTTCATTATGTGTTTCTTTTGGGTTCCTGGGCCAATTAAGGCACAAGAGAACAAAGTCAATTGTCTCAAGTAGTACATAACTGCAAGAAAATTATATTGCTTTCATGTCGTATATAGATACACTTTTGATCTTGCGAATGATGCAAGTGCCTAATTTGATTTGATTTGTAACATGAGATACAAACCGAGTCTTTGAGAAGATGGATAAACCTCTCTTAATGCCAAATGTTAATTATGTTTTTCCATGCTAAGAAGTCATGTGCATTGAATGAGAACCTTTTCTTTATCTTACAAAACCTTGGTTTGGACTTGATTGGAGTAGGTTTTCATGGTTGTTCAGTTGATTGTTTATAAAGGTAGCAAGGAATATGTACTTGTATCAGTATATGATTTGATAAACTGATTCCTTTATTTTCAGGATTGATCTTGTGGATTCTACTTTGTTAAGTCTATTTGGTTTACAAATGTCTGTCTCCCTTCCTAATCCTAATGAAAGGAAGTTGATTTTGGAAGCATTGGCAAGTAAGAAGTGTGTTGTTAGCAGTATAAGTTTCTCTGATATTGCAAACAAGGCATTCATTCTAAATCCAAGTGGAGCTGACTTGAATATGTTGGTTAGTCTAAATTCATTCTGTACATTGATTTTCCAACAGTGTCTGGTTAGTGGTTACCACTTATATCATGTAAAGTCTCCTTCCTTATTTGTATTTACATTGAATTTGTGATAGATGAATGAAGCTGAAATGGCTGCCACTCAGGACAAGTCATCAATCATTACACTTGAACATTTTCAAGAGGCGATGCAGAAATGCCCAGGGTACACAGGGCCGTTCCTGAATATTATTGGGCCCGGGGCGAAATGTAAAAAATGGGCCCCTAATGCTCGAGAATCTAGAGGATAACTACAATATAAAATTTTAATTTCATTAACTTAAACAAAAGAGAGTTATTACAATTGGAAATCAAATTTGAAAATACAAATTTTTATAAAAAACATTGTCACTCGCAATAGTCTACAATACTTTTAAGTTCTAATTGAAGATATTTAGTTTTTGTTAAAAGGATAAAGCACATAATTTTTCGTCTTATTGTTGAAAGGCAAAGACATAACAGAAGACAAAAAGTTAAATCTCTTCCTTCCAAACAAGTCTCTGAATTCTTCAATTGACAAACTAATCATATACTCATATCCAATTCATAAAGACAGAAACCCAATTCAATCATCATTCGTCAAATACTCAAATTACCACATTTTGCCGACGTACTTGAAACAATGAAACTTCACATAATTACTGATTACACTCCATAATTTGACAAAGTTGTCGATTGAAATCAAATACCTTATTGCACATAGTCAATCAAGAAATTATTGTACTGGGTATAATTTCATAAAATGCAATTGCAAATCAATAAAATTCAGAAACCCAATTAATATACTAATTAAGATTAATCAGAAATAGGATTACAAACCTCATATATTGTCACATTTTTTCTTCTTCCCGTTAGATTTTCAAGGTTATAAATGGGGAATAACATATTTTCAGTTAAATTTGAGAGATTTGCAAGAGATTTTAGGGAGAAAAAACTCGGAAAAATATAGATACATGAAGAATTGCCATTGAATCAAGGATTATACTTTTCATTTTTGCAACTGAATTTTTGGGGGTGGTTACTTGACACTGGGTTATGGGTAGAAGTAGAATTTTTTTTAATTCGTCGACCGTGCACCCGGGAGCACCATGAGAACTGTGCTCCCACAATATAAAATAGAACATTTACGAATACAAAAACGAACATTTACGAATACAAAAACGAACATTTTACTGTTAAAATGGAACATTACAAAAATTCACTTACGAAAACGAACATTTTACTGTTGAAATGGAACATTACAATAATTCATTTACGAAAACGAACATTTTACCGTTGAAGTGGAACATTACTATAATCGAATTACGAAAATGAACATTTTATTGTTGAAGTGGAACATTACTAGAGTTCAATTACTTAAATAGAACATTTGCTTATCAAATATAGAACATATTTTCAGGGAAAATAGAACAATTTTTTTTGCTGGAAAATAAGCTTTAAAAGAACATTTTTTAAAATAGAACATTTGTTCATCGAAAATAGAACAATTTTCACGAAAAATAGAACATAAGTTTTTGCTGAAAAATAAGCTTAAAACGAACATTTGTTGAAATAGAACATTTGCTTATTGAAAATAGAACATTTTTTACGGAAAATAGAATATGTTTTTTTGCTGAAAAATAAGCTTAAAACGAACATTTGTTGAAATAGAACATTTGCTTATTGAAAATAGAACATTTTTTTACGGAAAATAGAACATATTTTTTTGCTGAAAAATATGCTAAAACGAACATTTGTTGAAATAGAACATTTACTCATTGGAAATGGAACAAATTCACTAGGTGCATGGTGCGCACCGTGCTCCTGGGAGCACAATAGAATTTTCAATTTTTTTTTGAGTAAGAATGGTAGAAAATTTAGTGGCTGAAAGTGCGGAGAAGGTTATAGGAAGTTTTAGGTATTATGTTCTTCTTTCTATCTTCAACGTGCTGCGCTTTCTTTCTCTATCTCTCTCTTTCTTTTTTTTTTTTTCTTTTTTTTCTTTTTTTTTTAAATAGAAGGCCAAACTTTCAGAACTTTTGGGCCCTGGGCGGGCGCCCCGCCTGCCCTGGCCCAGGGCCGGGCCTGAGGGTACATATGCTTAAACACTCTTCTCTTATAAAACCTGGCTTCTGTGTTAGATGATTCAGTTGTTCTTGTCATGGATTCCTTCGCTAAAGTTGGCAACTTCAAGTTTTGTGATAAATTGTACCTCCTTTGATTTATAACCTGTGTCTAGCTTAGCTAATTGCGTGTGAAATAAATTTTCATTCTGTTTTGGGTATGTCTACGTGCTCATATTACCTGTAGGGTGTGGTTTATGTCCTTTTCTTATTGCAACCAATGTTCAATACCCTCGATACTTCACCAAGCAAGCCATGTTTTTAAAAATGTTGCAGACTTTCCTTACACCCCTTACCCATTTCACGATAGTTGTTCTACTTAGAATTTCAAGCTAGCGCACAACTTTGAACCATTAATATCTACAATGTTACAAGTTAAAATAATAAAAAGTGATATTCTTGTTGTTATTTACGGTTAGTTTCACTCGTCTTTGCCAATTTGAATGCAGAAATTCATCGACTCAAGTTTTTTCTGTTTTGGTTGTCTATAGAAAGCTAATTTTTACATCTCTTCAGGAAGTGGCTGTATCTAAATGTGGACGGTGACTGAGAGCAACATTGGATCTCTCCAGATGGTTACTCATATACTTGTATGTTTGCACAGAGAAACTAATACGGCTAAGATGGACACCTGTATATACATCTTATAGGAAATGAACTATTATCTTTTGTGGCATATCTAGCTCACTCTTTTTTGAGGCAAACTTCCACAACAAGAAAACAAGTTCAATGCATACAATAAAATGTCTATTGCAGTAAATTCTACTCACATAGCTAGCAGTTATCAGTTTACGGCACAGATATATTGTAAATTTTTTTTCCAAGGCAACATTTGACATGTTCAAGGGCTTAAGGCAATTATAGTTGTATTGTTCTAACGAAAATATTGCATTGGCAATAGTAAATAATGCCTTAGAAAAATCTCTACCGAAATATAATCTTATGAAACATAAAAATTACGGAACGTGTAACAATTAGTGAACAATATGAAAAAAGAGGTGGCTTTGAAGCCATGAAGCCCTAGGGAAGGACCAGTTTTAATATGTAAACACCCTTAAACCATTTTTCCCTTAAATCATTACTTTCAAATCTTAATGGTATTTTTTACTCCAGACCTATCACTAACTTGAAGTAATCAATTAACGAAAGATTTCACACTGCCAATGAGGTAAATAGGGAAAATTGATAATGAGCATCTATGCCAATAAAATACCAAGAGTAGTCTCACTTTGTGAATGATGTAATATATACCATTAGTAATTACCTCAAATGTATCAAGAACAAAACCAGTTGACAGAGATTAGTTCAGCTTAAAATTGTACAAACCTCGTATGAAACTGGAGAAGGTGATCCAATCTCTCTTCAAAAATTAATAAGCCTTGTACGAGTCTTCATGCTTTCATTATCCATGTTCAAGACATGCATCATCCCAGAAGCCCTATACACCGCCCTAGCACCCCACACGTCTTCAACAATAGTAACAAATTAAGTAGCTCCAAAGCTCTTGGACAACTCATCGTAGTGCCTCATTTGCTGATCCCAAAAAATTAAATGAAAAAGGACAATCAAATGTCTAGGTTAAACATGAATGCCTTTTAAATTTCCCTTTCCTTTAAAGAGAGAATTCATGATTATTCATACCTCTTCAGACACGGATGGAGTAACTCTAACCCGTGCTTGTTCAAAATGGGAGCGCTTGATGGTGAATCCAGTGGCAGCTAAAACACTTTGCTTTTGATGTCAGCTCCTCTGTAAAAGCAGGTAGTATTATCTCATCCCGTAAAGCCATCGCAGCTTATGACCTAAGATAACATCTTATGACAAGAGAGAATTAAGTACCATACATATACATTTGCTATTCCTAATTAACTCATCACCTAAGATATCATCTTCATTAAGCTGCAGTTGTGAACATTTTCTATTCCTTGACATTTTGCAGAATAACAACCATCAATGGGGATCTTCGACCCGAGCCGTAATATATATATATATATATATATATATATATATATATATATATATATATATATATATATATATATATATATATATATATATATATATATATATATATATATATATATATATATATATATATATATATATATATATATATATATATATATATATAAAGAACAGAACCAATTGGGTCTTCAAAACAAAAGCTGAAGAAATGAAGCCTTAACAGAATTCCAACTCTGTTATAGCAGGCCAACAGTATAGGTGGCTCAAGTCTCAATAGGGAAACACCATCAGCAATGTAGAAACCAAGTCAGGAAGGCCTAGGTTTTTCTCTATCCATTTATTAAGGATGGTTATTGAACCAGAGAATCAAGCAGCAAAACATTTTTGGAAGAGTGCTCTGGAATACACAGGCAGTCAGGTCATATCCAAGAAATTGCATAAAACCTCTACATAGTACTACATCCGTTCTTTTTCTATTGCAACAATAGAGTTTTCACACTTGCCAATGTAGAACTTTAACTATTAATATCTTTAATTACTTTTTAGTAAAAATTATACAAATTTGATATTTAGAAAGTATAAATCGAGACGAATCTAACAAGATTCCACATGACTATATTTTTCCTTACGTAAAAATCACAAGAGATAGTGAACGAGTGGTGAGTGAATAGTGTAAAAATGTCATTGTTGCAGTAGAAAAAGAACGGAGGACGTGCCTTACACATGTATAGTCTTATAGTCCTACTCCTATCCAACACATTAAAGTAAAGAACTTTGCTTTTTGAATGGAGTTAGTCATCCTCGCTATAACTCTAAATCTGCTTTACTGATCCAAGTGGCTACAAATATAAAGCCATATAATGATAACTACTCAAAATATATATATAATCCATAAATCAAAGTCAAAAGATATAGATGATTCACAAGTTCTTATTGCATATGCAAATACTCAATTAATTGTTATGCATATTGTTTGGAGTTCTTGTATACGTTTTAGAATGAGCTACATTCAGATTTTAGGTACAAATCGTGAATTCGAATAAGAAGGAATCCACACGACCCTTGTTGGAGTGTATATTGGCAAATTCATCCAATTACACTCGTCATGTGAACTATCTATCAAATTGAAGATGAAATTACAGGATTTCTGGTACAAACATCACAATATGAATAAGAAACACCATTCTTGTGGAGTTGTGGGATCTAAGATGGGGGAAATGTTAGGAGGTTCTGGAGGGCTTTTTTACTACCACAACTCCAGGCAAAACGTTGCGTTTTGACTGGAAGAAAAGCAAAAAATAATAATTTTCGTCAGATCAGGTGGGGGGTCCCACTCCCACGCCTGATCAAGTTTTCAATTGTCCCAACCAAAATTTCCATGCCAATCACCCCTCAATCTTTGTTTCATTCATTGTTAAGGGTTTTTTTTAAGATCAAGTACTTGATCTTTTTTTCTCAATCATCATTAAGGGTGCTCTTAGTGGTCTGTTGCTTAATACTTCTAATAAGCCATCATGAATTTACTTGCAATTTAGATGAACCCTCTATCTATAGTGGAGGTAATTTTGCTAAGAACTGATATTTGAGGGAGGATACATGAATCTTTAGCCAAAGTTGGTAAAAAACGTCTGATTTTTTTTCACTTGAACTCGTTTTCACACAACAATAAGAACAATGATGTTCAATTACCATCAAACAAACAAGAATTTGGGAAGAAAATATATGATAACAACAATTTATTTTACTATGAAAGTCTACAAACAAACGAAATTCTAATAATAAAAGAAATATGGCAATGGAATTACCCTAATAAAACAAGTAAAAATGCGAGACGAATTGGCAATAATTACCGGGATAACGATGATGCAATTCTGGCGCAGTGATGGCGTGGTGGTGGTTGGAACAGAGTTGATTGGAATGGGTGATACAATTGGCCGGCGAAGATGAGTAGAACATGGAAGTACACTGCTAGCTTTTTCTTTTGTTTGAAAAAATTACTATTTTTTATTTTAAAGAAGGATATAAAATCAAAATAACCACTTAAGGACGGTTCTCTTCGACATAAAACAACTGAACTGAACTGAACTAAATTATAACTAATTAATAGTAATGATAATAATTTAGAAACTGAACTGAACTGAATTGAACTGAAAATAAGTTAGGAAGAACATACCCTTAATAGGAATAATTGGTTTCTTTAATATTGAATTTTTTTGAAGAGGTGTAAAAAGACCACATATCTAGAAAGTAGGTCTATTTTATCATATTATAATAGACCTCTCTTCTAATAAATCAGGTGTTTTTTTTTGCTAAATAATCACTTATGTGATCAATGAGGTCTCTTATGGCTGATTCCTTTTGCACATTTTTGTAGTAGAATTAACTGGAATCAAGGGATGTCTTCCACCGGAGTCAATATAGGTCAAGTTCGGGATACTTCTTTTGAACTGATAAATATACAAGTTAAAATATACTAGAACGTGTTGTGACATATAGATTGAGTGCACTTGTATTGAACAAGAAGAAAGTTTAAACCTTCTCCCCATCATAAATAATTGTGCGTCCCCATTTTTTAAAAAATAGTTTTCACAATTAAATTTCCAAAATAAATTTCTTTAACTAACTACAAAACCTATTAGTTTTGACGTTCCTTAATACTAACTAAACATCTTAAACACTTACATAAATCCTAAAAAATAAACTCATATTTTTAGTCTTCATTTCTTACCGTCATGAAGCTTCAACTCGAACGCTACATTCTTAGTTCCAGCTCAGGAACTCAGCAGCTCCTTATAGGAACTTGATGTGGAATTTAATAATAAAAGCTAGTTTATCTTTATCACACTTCATATGCTTAACTCAAAGCTAGATTATATAGTCAAGACATGTTTCCACTACATTACTAGTACGATTACTATTTACTCAAATTATAAAGTGATCCCATATTGAAAAGAAAAAAATTTGCATTAAATTTTTTAACTCATTGATTTTTCATATATTTGAAAGCACGTCTCCAAATTCATTCTATAATATATAGACAACCATCAAATAATTCAGGTACCTAATATTATGTTAACGGATACCCATATTCTATCCGTTAACTTATGTTTTGAATCTAATATCCGACTCAATAAATTTTATTAGTTCGTGTATCCAATTATTCAATTTAGTTTTTTTAGATTGTTTGCTCAGCCCTTATAAAGAGGAATTATCTCCCAACATCAAGCTGATAATAACGTCCTTGGTATGCACATGGATATATAGCTATATAAGTTTCCCTTTCAGACAAAAAATATGTAAACGAAGGCAGAAAAATCGGTGATCAAACGAATAGAAAAAAGAAAGAAAGAAGAAAGAATCAAAGAAAGAAAGAAAGACGAAATGTAACGTTCTTATTCTGAAGCATCTGTCACCTCCGAACTTGCAGTTTTTTATAAGATTGTACGTATGATCAAATCATCATTTCCTTATTATCTTACTTTAATTCAGCTAAATACTATATACTATGTAAATTTACAATCCATTATTGTATGATAAATCATCATTTCCATGCATCAATGAATCATTTAATTTCATGAACTCAATTTCAGCAACAACTTAATGCGTTTACTGACGAAGAACTTTCGTATCATCTCCAAGTAACGAAATCGGTACTATTCTTTCGTTGCTCTAATTTCTTTCTTGGAAATATTATTTTTGGGAGGTTTTTCTGATCGAAAATGTAAATTTAGGAGGATATTGTGATTCAACTAGAAATTCAAGATGATAAATGCAAAAGAAGTGCAGAAATTCTTGATTCACTCTCGCTAGAAAATCGACTGAAGACGGTAATAATTTGATGTATTAATATTAATTTGTACTAATTTGTTTGTGTTTTATCATGAATTAATTAATATACTGTTAATAATTCAATGTCTTATTTAATTTCGAATATAGGTTCGGCAAATACTTCGTGTTAAAATTTTCGAGATTGAAGCCAAATCATATACGGTATTTCGATTGATCATCTTAGTATTTAATTTGTTATTAACAATATAATGTTACATTATATTCATACTTGTTATATTATATGGTATTGTTAGGCTGAAATGGTGAGGGATGGCTTCACTAAAATACCTGATGTTCAATGGGAAGATGTTGTAGGTCTTCGTCGCATCAAGAACTTGGTTACAATTAGAATCATTAATCGTATTAAATTCCCCAATCAATATAAGGTAAAATCTAAACAAGCTTTTTTTTATTCTATTATTTCCAAATAAGTGTAGATACCACGTACGACCCATTTTGCATTATATTTTAGTTATTAGAGCTGAATTGCTAGATGAAACAAAGATTGCTAGATTTACTCACCTCGTAATCTATTCATTTTCACTTAAGGTAAGTTTCTGTAAAAGATTGCTACTATCATTGTACCCTGCATGATAAAAATATAAGTGTTACTTATAAATGTTCAATTAGACAGGTATACAATAATTTGTGGTGCAATGGGGAACTTTTTGCCCTAAATGGGTCCGCTAAAAATTATCTCTCAAACGGGATTAACTTCTTAATTAGTCCTAAATGATAATGTTTAATTATATAGAAGTGACTTCTTGACTTGAAATATGCCGCTTTTGACTTAGAAGTGACCTATTTTGGCTAAAAGTGAATTGGTTGGACAATAAATTTAGTATCACCCGGTGCACACAGTACTTATTGATAAATACTTGCCACATCAGATTAAATATCTCCATTGGGTACGCCAATATTTTTTTTCCAACATACCACATTTAACATATTATTAAATTTTGGTTGCCAAAAATCAACAAGTTTTAAGTTAGACCGACTTACAATAACTTATTGTAAGATGTTAAACATGATCTTTGCACATAGAAAAGATGTTAACTTATCTTTGTAGTAGTAAAGAAACACTACCCCTTAAACTAGAAAAGGTACCTTGATCATACAACAAACTATTGTAAGTCAGACTATGTAAGATTTTTCTGGCAGAAAATCCCCCTTTACATTTTTTTTTCCGGGTATGGAAATGAAATATAGGTTAGCTTCTACAAAAGACCAACCTAACTCATCATTTTCGATGATTAGGGTGAGACAAATCATTAGAGTACACAAGTAAAACCCCATATATATATATATATATATATATATATATATATATATATATATATATATATATATATATATATATATATATATATATATATATATATGAGTACTATTTGAATTTATGAGTACACAATTATGGTAGAATTGTTTTTTTAAAAACTATGGATGTCTAAAAGTGAAATGAGACAATGGTGGGACCTACTTTATGTAAATGTCCGTACAAGCTCATAATTCAAACATTTAGATATCTAGTTTTAAGCTCGTATGTAGACGACACCTTTTTTTTCTTTTTCTTTTGCCTGACTCATTCTTTTTTCCAATTTACAGTTATACTCTTTTTTTCTCTCCTTTACCCCTTTATTTTCTCCCTTCTTTATTGGGTCCCCCCTGGACTTCATTATCTTATCATGATCCAATATCCATCTGAATATGCATTAATTTCATGCTCTTAGGTAGATACTAGATTGAAACCCAAACTAATGCCAAATTCCCCTTTTGAGGATACTAGATAAGTTGATAACCCTTTGTAACAGTCTAAAGACATCACATTTGTTGTAATTAAACCAAATGCTTATTCAAGCTCTGGTGAACGAGGTTGGGCACTGTGCCAACTTCATTCATGTACAGGTATATGATCTTCTTTTCATGTCTTTGTACATGTTTCTGCTACTCTTCATCTCTATTAATGTAGGTTCTCTTTAATAGGGACCTAAGGTCTTGAAAAAAACAAATCTAGAACGTGCAATGGCCATAACAGACATATTTACTCGTGCGAGGATGCACCATCCGTGTATTTTGTTCTTCGATAATGTGAGTATATGTTTACACAGTAAATCATCTAATGTTTTGAAGATAAATGTTGCTTCTTGACAACAAAAAGATGTCTTGATGTGTGTTGTAGATTCATGTTTATGCCGGAGCCATGACCGAGGAACACATACTTGTGAGCCAGGTAAACTTTTTTTGTTAAAGATTTTGGTGCCATATGTTGTTTTCTTCTTGTCTTATTTGGTGAAAATTTTCATGTCCCAGCTTATATGGGAGCTCAATAATGATGAAAACAAGGATAAAGTGCATGTTTTGTGCGCTACCCATAGGTAAAAGTTATAGTTGTAATTTGTAAATATGTAATTCATTAATTTTGATTTTCTACTGAGTTGTGTATACTTAGGAATTGTTGTGTTGGTACTTGTATTATTGTGTTTCTTTTGGATTCGTTGGGCAATTAAGGCACAAGAGAACAAACACAATTGTCTCAAGTGGTATATAACTGCTCTAAGAAAATAATATTGCTTTCACATCGTAGATACACTTTTAATCTTGTGAACGATGCAAGTCCGTAATTGATTTTGTATGTTTAAATTTACTATTTTAGCATTGTTGCAACATGAGGTACAACAAACCGATTCTTTGAGTTGATTGATAAACATCTCTTATTCCAGAATCCTAATTATGCTTTTCCATGCTAAGAAGTCATGTGCATTGAATGAGAACTCTTCTTTAATTATCTTATAAAACTTAGGATAGAGGATAGAATGACATTGGGACGATAGTATGAAAGAGTTCTAATCAAAATAAAGGTAGGCTAACCTACGCAATTTTTAATGCATTTTGTAAGATTTCAATTGAAGTATAAGTTCTTTAATATTGTCAAGTGTTTTGTTTCAATCCTTTTCTTTTAGAGTGGCCTCAATCTGTGGCCTTATCCTCAGGTTTTTCTCATCCTCTGTACTAGAAATGCTTATATGATAAATAATTCAAATCATTCATATCAACTGGAATTAACTAATTACAGTCTGATACACCTAACATAGTTCTATATCTTGTTGGGTTCATATAAGTAATTCAATGGTGTCCCTTTGCATAAAACAATATCATCAATAATGGGAAACTTATGAGGAAACTTTCGTTGGTTTGGACTTGATTGGAGTAGGTTTTCATGGTTGTTCAGTTGATTGTTTATAAAGTTAGCAAGGAATATCTACTTATATGATTTGATAAACTGATTCCTTTATTTTCAGGATTGATCTTGTGGATTATACTTTGTTAAGTCATAAAAAATTCGGTCTACAATACTCTGTCTCCCTTCCTGATCCTAACAAAAGGAAGTTGATTTTGGAAGCATTGGCAAGTAAGAAGTGTGTTGTTAGCAGTATAAATTTCTCTGATATTGCAAACAGGACATTCATGATAAATTCAAGTGGAGCTGACTTGAATAATTTGGTTAGTCTAAATTCAAATTCTGTACATTGATTTTCCAACAGTGCCTGGTTAGTGGTTACCACTTATATCCTATAAAGTCTCCTTCCTTATTTTTATTTATATTGAATTTGTGATAGATGAATGAAGCTGAAATGATGGCTGCCACTCAGGACAAGTCATCAATCATTACAGTCGAACATTTTGAAGAGGCGATGCTGAAAGTTTTTCCATCTGTTGTAAAGGTATATATTTTTCTTCATCCGCTAGCTACATACGTTTCGACGTGAAGAAGTACTTAATCGACTTGCATTTCAAAGATCCTTACACTTATATCTTACCACAAGTTACCAAAAAATGATGTGCAATGCAATTTTTGAAGAGCTCTATCCCTAACCTTTGGTTTTTTCATGTGAATGTGTGTAATAAACTGTGTTCTGTACACCAATGTGCTCACCCTATCTAGACTGGTACATCTTTTTTGTTTGATCTAGTATTATGATAGTACACGTGATTTTGGGTTCTCATGATCATCTTCATGCTCCCATGGTACATATGCTTAAACACTCTTCTCTTATGCAACCTGGCTTCTGTATTAGATGGTTCAGTTGTTCTTGTCATGGATTCCTTCGCTAAAGTTGGCAACTTCAAGTTTTCTGATTAATCGTACCTGTGTCTAGCTTAACTAATTGCGCGTGAAATAAAAATTTTCATTCTGTTTTGGGTATGTCTACGTGCTCATATTGCCTGTGGGGTGTGGTTTATGTCCTTTTCTTATTGCAACTAATGTTCTATACCCTCGATACTTCACCAAGCAAGCCATGTTTTTTAAAATGTTGCAGACTTTCCATACACTCTTTATCCATTTTATGATATTTGTTCTACTTAGACTTTCAAACTAGCGCACACCTTTGAACCATTGACGTCTACATTGTTTATAAGTTAAAATTATAAAAAGTGAAATTCTGGTTGTTAATTACGATTAGTTTCACTTGTCTTTGCCAATTTGAATGCAGAATTTTGTTGACTCAAGTTTTTTATGTTTTGGTTGTCTATTGAAAGCTAATTTTTACATTTCTCTTCAGGAAGTGGCTGTAAATGTGGACGGTGACTGAGAGCAACATTGGATCTTTCAGGATACTTGTATGTTTGCACAGAGAAACTAATACTTGTATGTTTGCACAGAGAAACTAATACGACTGAGATGGACAACTGTATATACGTCATCTTATAGGAAATGAGCTATTATCTTTTGTGGCATATCAAGCTCACTCTTTTTTGAGGCAAACTTCCACAAGAAACCAAGTTAAAAGCATTGCAGTAAATTCTACTCATATAGCTAGCAGTTATCAGTTTACGGCATGCCTTGGAAGCTATAGATATATATTGTGACAAAATTTCCAAGGCAATATTTGATTTGGGTCAAGGGCTCAAGGCAATTATAGTTGTATTCCCTTAAATCATTACTTTCAAATCATAATGGTATTTTTTGGGGTGAAAGTTCGGTGTACGGTTTGGATTAGGGCCTAATCCAATCCGAACCGAACAAAATTTGGATTTCAATTTTCCAATCCGAATCCAAACCGATTAGACTTTGAATCCGATCCAATCCAATCAGAATTTTCATACTCTAGATTGGATCCGATCCGAAAATCCGATTTTTTAAAACTCTAGTTTTTCGATGAAATAAATTAAGCACAACAGAAGCCAAGTAGATTTAGGAAATGAGGAATTAAGTGTTGTTAGGGTTTTAGGGGAAGGGTTGAAGTGATACGCTTATTGGGCTATGGATTAGGCTTTTCTAAAAAAAGAAATCAGTTAAGTACTTGAGCCCAATCTAGATACATAATACAAGGCATATTGCTATTCGGTTATATTGGATTTTTGGATCCAATTACCCTCAATCCAATCCGATCCGAAAATCCTATTTTTCAAAAAATCTCAATCCGAACACAGTTTGAATCCGATCCGAATTACTAATTTGGATTGGATTGGATTTTGGATTTTATCCGAATAACTTTCACCCCTAGTATTTTTTTCCTCTAGACCTATCACTGACTCGAAATAATCATGACTAACGAAAGATTTCACACTGCCAATGGGGTAAATTGGGAAAATTGATTGAGCATCTATGCCAATAAAAGACCAAGAGTAGAGTCACTTTGTGAATGATGTAATATATACCATTATTAATTAGCTCAAATGTATCAAGAACAAAACCAGTTGAAAGAGATTAGTTCAGCTTAAAATTGTATGAACCTCGTATGAATCTGAAGAAGGTGATTCGATCTCTCTTCAACAATAAATCAGCCATTTACGAGTCTGCATGCTTTCATTATCCATGTTCAAGACATGCATCATCCCAGATACACCGCCCTAGCACCCCAGTCTCCACACGTCTTCAATAATAGTAACAAATAAAGTAGCTCCGGAGTCCTTGGACAACTCATCGTAGTGCCTTATTTGCTGCTCCCAAAAATTAAATGAAAAAGGACAATCAAATGTCTAGGTTAAACATGAATGCCTTTAAGATTTCCCTTTTAAGTAGGGAGTGACAGGTGTCCTCTTTGATTTTTTGCTTTAATATATCGTAATAGATAATATTTGCATTTCAAATATGTACCTATACGAAGAAAATTCATCAAAAATATCTTGTAGGCTTAGGTGAATTCTTCATAAAAACTACTCTCTCAGTCAAGCAGCAGCAACAGCAACAACAACAACAACAACAGCAACAACAACAACAAAAAATACTACCTCCATCTCAAAATTATTGTCACACTGTATGTTGACAAATAGTTCCTCTGTTTTTATTTTATTTTGCTCACTTGGAATCTTGACATTATTCACGATTATAGAGAATCTTCTAAATTATTCTCAATATCTAAGAAAAAATATAGTCATATGGGGGTTTGCTTAATTCGTCTCGATGAGTAATTTATTAATTTTCAATCATTATAATTATTACTAGTATGTAATGAGTGAAATTTAAGGTCAAAAAAGTGTATTAGCAAACACGCACGGTCAAAACATGCAAACTAAAAGAATACAGGGGAGTATCTTAATAAGAGTGAAATACTTTTTAGAGAAAAAATTGTTGCTATATAACTGTGGGTCTCCGCTTTAGAGGAAAATGTTACCATAAATAAATGGTGTAGATAATTTTAGCTAGACACGTCAAATTAAAAATTGCAAAAAATGAATTTAGACATGGAAAATAATAGATGTTACTCCCCTATCTTTTTGTCTGTTACTTGCTACATTCCACTTTAATTGGCACAAGATTGTAGGAGACTCATCTAGGATATTAGGGACCAAAACCTTTATTATAGTATATGACAAATAAATAACTACTCCTTTCTTTTTTTTAGTTGCTACATTTTTTCATTTAGATATGTCTCTTTTTAGTTGTTACATTTGCTAAATATTTCTACTTTTAGTATGTGGTACCCACATATTATTTACCTTTATACCTTTATTTTTGTCTTCATCACACAAAAAGACAACTATTTTATGCTTTATTGCTCTACTTTTCAATGGTCCCTACATGTTTCCTTGGTCTGTGTGATAAAGTAAATGTAGCAACTAAAAAAAGACGAGGGAGTAAATAAGAATGACAAAATAAGTAGAAATAAATGGGTAAATGACGAATCTTCAAAAAATTAGGTAACTGACAAAAATGGTTATAAAATGGGGACCACATGCTAGAAAAAGAAAAGTAGCAGATAATTAGAGACATCCATTTTAGGGTAATTATAGGAGGTAATATAGGATATCTATCAAGGTAATAGAAAAATGGTTGGAATATGATGAAAGATATAAAAGAACAAACAAAGAACCTTACTGGCACAAAAATTTACATGCAACAATTGAACAATGTGTAGGGTAATCCACATGAAGGGAGAGAGAATTTATCTTATTAATTTTACACTGTATAAGGAATGACTAAATAGGGAGTAATTGGACCGACCCACGGGTGAACCCGTATCCGACCCAGGTCCAACATGTTCCGAGCGGAGAGTGGATGGTTGAAAAGCCGACCCATTCCGACCCAACGTCATCCCATGCCCAGGTCGGACTTGTGCCCAATTGGACCCGTGAAGAATGAGTCAGACTCAACTTATTCCCGACCCAAAACTAACCCGCACCAACTTCACCCGCCAATGACCCAGTTAAACCCACACAGTCACTACCTGACCCATTATCACCCGACCCAATACTTACCCGAACCAATTTCTACCCAACCCAAATCCATTCCGACCCAATACAACCCAACCCAAAACCATTTCGACCCAACCTTACCCGACCCAATTACCATAACATGTTATATTTTTATTTTGTATAAAACTATAATTAAAACTTTTTTCCCATGAGTCATGACTTATCTTTTATGCTTTTAAATTGAGTTTTGACTTTTAATAATCCACAAGTTGTAGATTAAAATGCCAAAAAACGTAGTCTTTGATGATTATATTTTATATGATTTAATTAAGAAGTAGCATTTAAAGGCATGTAATTGACTAATTGTAAGTGTTTGGGTCGTTTGCAACTTTGCATATAGTTTATTAAAAATTACAATATTACGTCATTTGCGGATTTGCGACGGCATTAAAGAACATATGAATTACAAAACCCAACGGATTATGCGTTAGGTTTTGTACTTCCTAATTCCTATGCTCTCTAATAATAAAATAACATTCACTTTGAGTTTACCTTATTTTTTTTGAAAGAGAAATTTCATTAATTGAAGGCCAAACGACATCTACAATAGGTATTAAAGAAAAACAAGATACAATCAAACAAGGTTAAATCAAACTCGTCTTTAAAGAAACTACAATGAACCAGATCGAGTAATACAGCGCAGCCCCCTTGTAATTGCTGAATCAAGTAGCTATTGATGAGGAAGTCTACCATTCTGACATAGTTTGGGAATAGCATTCTTGATCGAGCCATGTTGACCGCATCCGAGATTCCAATACCTTTATGTTGAGTCTCGAATTTCAACCAATGAGAACAATTTCTCATACCTACAGACAAAGAGAGAGAGACTGAGTTTACCTTGATAATTGATAAGCTGTCGTACACCTGTCAAAAATAATTCCTACAAAACCTTCTAACAATGTAGTAGGGTAAGTAGGGTCGAATCCACAGAGAGATGGTCGTTCTAATCTAGCTTATAAGGTATGGAGAAACTAAACAAGATTAGAGATATTATAATTAAGGTTTTAAACTATGAAAATCAAACTAAAAGGATCTAGGTTAATGGTTCACCATGTTCATATACATAATCTATCAAAATATCATCAATAGTTCAATTAATCAGATATCTAGAGCACATGTTAATCCTACGGTCGGGTCTTAACGCTCTCAAATCAACATATGCAGTACGGTCGTTAACATAATCAGATTTGCTAATTGTAGGCAAACCTCTAAAAGTGAGATCTTGGTCAATACAAACAATTATTAGCAAGAATTAATCAAACAATTGATCAGGTTGCAAGATTAACAATAAAAACACTAATCAATTAGAGATATCAATAACTAATCAAACCATCAATAAATATCAATCAAGAATCATAGCATATAAACATGGATTCCCAAACCCTAGAAATAAAAACTACTCAATCATGAAATAAAGAATAAAATATAAATCTACAAAGAAGAGCATAATTAAAGAAATCAATGAAAGAAACTAATAGATTTCATGAATTAATGGAGAAAAATAAAAACTAGGGTTTACTAAAAATTAGAGAGAAAAAGAAGAGAAAACTAAAAACTAGAACTTAGAAAAATACAAAATAACGTGATAAGGGAGGAGGAGAGAGAAAGAATGAAAAGCTAATATAATTAATACTAGGTAACCTAATTTGATTAGGAAAGTAAGTTACAAAAATAAGGAAAGTCGAAATATCATTAAATGGGCGGAATTAGTGATCCGCGCGTACAAAACATATTCCAGCTGAAACAGTCCCCCTCCAGAAAGGTATGACTCCTTGACTATAAGTCTCCTCGGGGCGTGCCACATATAGCTAGATAGCTCTTCAAGTCTAAGAAGCACATCAAAAGTTATGATCAAAAGAGTAGACATGGCTCCTTTTTCACATCTCTTATAATGATTTTCCGCTTTGCTTTCGCTCAAACTCGTACTACAAGATATTCAAACGATCCTTATGCAATGCACCTTCCTTCCAAGTGCTTATAATCCTCAAGTTTTAGCTAATCATACTCCAAATACATTCTCAATACCTGAAAGTCATCAAAAACAAGAAAACATACCGAATAAGAGTAGAATAACATAACTTAAGAAAATAATGCAATAATGAACCTAAATATGAATCTAAATGCTCTAAAATGCAACCTAAATGCACCTAAAAACTATATATAAATATGACTTATCAAACTCCCCCAAGCTAAACCATTGCTTGCCCCCAAGCAATAAGACATAGACACGGAAATAGTAAGACAACCTACAATATAGGATTAGAACAAGGCTAAGCACTCAACTGAAAACACAAGAGATATAATCACTACACAAACCAAGCATCGAAACAATCTTGAACAAAGACGCATAGCATGTCATGTATCGCAATCGACTCTCCAATCATACCGCATACCATCTATCCCAAACTGGATTTAACCAAACCTGACAGACCTCACTATAGTCATGTGTGCTCAAATCTCTCATGTGTTTAAAGGATAAATGATGACACTCAACCTAAAACAAGTCAACTCATATGAAACTTATACTCTTTAACTTTGACTTTTTGACTCACTTAATACTCAACAATACAATACACAATGATCAAGAGGACTTTTAAGGGTTGTAATGGGGCTTAGGTTAAAAGTATGGAAAATAATTTAGGGATTGTGGTGGAAAAACCAATAAGGAGGAGCATCATATAACTGAAAACATGACCAAGAAAGGTTACAACAACTCCGTGCAACAACCAACAATTTCCAAATATAATTTAACAACCTTTTTGACTCAAGAAATTCAATCATAACCCTTTTTATTTCACTTTATTCACAACTTTTTTTCACTTCTTTTTCATTTTATTTTTCACTTTTTTTTTTCCGAACTTTCAATTCAATTTCAAAGCTCACTAAACATACTTTTCCATTAATCTAAACCACAAATACAACACTCTAATTCAATACAAACCGAACCAAAACTAATAATCGCTCCCCCAAGCTAGGATTAGGACAAGAATCAAATAAGGCCGATGGCTTGTAATGTAGGTAGCAATCGAACATAGTCAGAAAAAGGCTCAATGGGGTTAGAGAATGGATAATATGAAAAAAAGAATAACTCTGGAGCTAAGATAATGAAATGAAACGCCTCAATCACATCAAAATGTATGCACTATCAAATATCAAAGAGTACCAAGTCAAAATCAAGATCAATCGACAACTGAGGAACTAGTCACACATGAAAGAACATAACTGACACAGATACGTCAGTTTATTAGGCACAAAAGCTCACTTAGGTTAAGGTGTCTGCACAGTAAAGCTAAATCAAGCCAAAGAGAGATCAATCAATCTTACCACAAACAATCAATTGCGAAACAATCGTGCTATAAAGTATCATGAACAATATGAGTGACGCTTATGAATTGTAGTAAGATATCAACAAGGTTCTCAAAAAGTGTTAGCAGTAGTCCCATAGATGCAACTAAAATTAGATGAAATCTAATATGAGATGAAAAATGCTAATGCAACTACGAAAGCAATACAATTTTTTTTGGTTACACGTAAACTCCCACTCCTAATAAGCAGTACAAACCGTGCAACATCCTGCGAAAGCAATAAAATCTACACTAGAAAGCAATAAAAGATAGAATAGCCCTCCCCCAGGCTAGAATCTGCAGTGTCCTTACTGAAATAAACCAGTTTAGAGAAGGAACAAAAAACCAACCCAACAAACATCAAATCACCGAGCACTCCCGCAAACATCAAAATTTACCACTAAAACCACACACAAATCCCAACAATCCAATCAATGTGTACTAAAGAATATCAACAAGATGGCAACAAAATAAAAATTCAAGCAAAAATATGGAATGAACCTCAACGACAGGTATAAGTGAGAACACATGCTTACTATCCAATTAATTGGGGAGAAGAGTCAAATATGCTCAAAAATCATGTTGTTATGCTTCACGAATAGGAACTTGAACCAATTTGTGCCTAATTGAAGGGAACCTATGACAACATTGAGGGAAAAAAAATAAGAAAAAGAGAATTAGAAGTTCATTGGGAAAAATAAATAATAAAAGAAAAAAAATCATATTAATACAAACTAAAAATAAAAGAAAAGAAGAAAGAAAACAAAAAAGAAAGAAAGAAGAAACAAAGAACTGAAGAAGAGATCAGACTGGAAAAGGAGTTGGGTGGAGGGGCCAGGTGTAGTGCGGCAGAGACGGTGGCCGGCGGAGAACAGGAAGGACGCGGTACTGGGCGGGAATGTTGGGTTGATGTTGGTGGGGGGGGGGGCGCGTTCGGGAGGGAAACACGAGGGAGGCTTGCAGCAAGCCAGCAACAACCCAGGCCCCAGCAGCCAGCCAACAACAACCCATCAGTAATAGCCCAATAGATGGTAGAAAACACCAAAAAAACTCACAAAGAAAAATATAAAGCAGTTTATAAGTGTCAATTTTAAACAAATAAATATAGCAAAGATAACAAAATAAAAATTTATGTTTAAAATCATATATGGATCTCAGGTACAAACTTGACCTCATCATCGAGCACTGGACTCTAATTGATAACACAACTATACAACAAAAGAAAGCCAGCAAAAGTGACACGAGCATCCACAATTCTTTGTCTTTTAAACAATACCAAAACCAATGTTACCAATCAAGTGCATATCATGTTCAATTAGACAAAAGAAAGGTAGCTCTGCATCGTGACACTTAGGGCAATACATGTGTGTAAAGTTAAATGTCAATAAAAAAGAGTCCCAAACAAGTCAACAACCAATGATCTTTGCGCAAAGGACAATTGTTAACCAAACCAATGAATTCACAAATTTAAGCCCATCTCCCAAACCAAAGACAAATACTTCTCCCAAATGGGGTGGAATGTAGATTGACAACCATTATCAATCTGTCCATCTCAACCCATTAGAAAAAGTATCTGTCAAGGGTACAAAGATGGACCCAAATTCATAAAGATGTTCATTTAGAGAAAATAAATTTTGAGTCAAAGTCATCCCACCCTTTTCTTCCAGCCTCTACAGCCGACCAAATTTCATCATTACAAACATAATAAAATCAATTTAGTCGGCAGCAAAGGTGGAAGACAAGAGAGAGAACAAACAAAGTACAATTGAAACACCAAACCACTACGGCTCTCAGGTATAAACATTCATCTCGTCATCGAGCACTCAACTCTAATTGATAACATAACAATACAACACAAGAAAGCCAACAAAAGTGACACGAGCATCCACAATTACTTGTCTTTTTAACAATACCAAAACCAATCAAGTGCATATCATGTTCAATTAGATAAAAGAAAGGTAGTTCCGCATCGTGACACGTAGGGAAAAACATGTGTGTAAAGTTAAATGTCAATCAAAAAGAGTTGCAAATAAGTCAACAACCAATGATCTTTGCGCAAGGGACGTTTATTAAGTAAAAGGATATAGAACAACTAAACTAAACCCAATATTTCTGTTTAGGGTTTATCATTTTAGGTTAGGGTTTGGGTTTGGGGATAGGGTTAGGGTTTAGGGATAGGGTTAGGGTTTAGGATTAGGGTTTATGGTTAGGGTTAGGATTAGGTTAGGGTTAAGGTTGGGGTTTAGGGTCTAAGGTTTAGGATTTAGGGTTAAACCCTAAACCAAAAACCCAAAACACAAACCCAAAATACATTAAACCAAACCCAGAACACAACAAACCCAACCCAGAACACAAACAAACTCATAATACAAACAAACCCCATAACACAACCAACCCACAAACACAAACCCAGAAACAAACACAAACCCAGAACACAACACAACCATTAAACATTTTCAATAGGCCAGAAGGCCATAACGACAACCACAAACAACAACCATCAAACAGGGCACCATCAAACAATGACAGCAGCACATATTATGGAATTGATTCATAATCAATATCATTAGGCTCATAATCTTTAACAACTTCAAGAGACTCCTCATCCTCAAGTTTAGGATAACCATAAATCCAATTTTGACTAGTCACAAGAGCCTCAACATTTTTGGGCAGCAAACCTGTGCAGTATTTTGTTAAAATTCTCCCCCCCCCATACTAAATGAAGACTCGGAGGCCACAAATTTAATGGGGATAACCAACTAGAGCTGATCAACTCCAGCCCGACCCGATTTTTGGGCGGGCTTGGGCAGTTTTTTTTGGCCCGGCCCGGTTTTTTTTTTTTGGGCGGGCTTTGGACAGGCCAAAAAAGAGGTTTTAGTCTATTTTTTTGGCCCGACCCGTTCTGGCCCGAAAAAGACCGCTCGGCCCGAAATAACGGGTTTTGGGCACAATTTTTTGGCCCGGATTTGGGCCCGGCCCGGTCAATGGGCAAATTTTTTTTGGCTCGGCCCGGCCCATGATCACCTCTATAACCAACACATCTCTAGCCACCCGAGATAAAATAGGAAAAA
Organism: Beta corolliflora; assembly: GCA_947648045.1. Classification (NCBI taxonomy): domain Eukaryota; kingdom Viridiplantae; phylum Streptophyta; class Magnoliopsida; order Caryophyllales; family Amaranthaceae; genus Beta; species Beta corolliflora. The sequence continues at coordinate 1,319,464 of CANSZD010000712.1, forward strand.
CTCTCACATGCGTTTTCCAATAGGCCAAAACATCAAAGTGATCATCTTGGTCAGTTGGAGCAAGAGGGGCAGTGAAATATGATTCAATATCACATTCAATAACCCTACTAGCAGCAACATTGGCACAAAAACTCTAAAAAACTGCAAAGAAAATAGCATCACAAAACTATTAACAAACACAAACTAGAAAGAATCAATCAAATATGACACAAAAATAGTCAACTTTTCCAAGGCTGGCCTTCTTAAAAGGACTGGCAATCGACCTTGCAAAACTTGGAGTGGAGGAATCATAACAGGTAGTCATAGAAGATGTAGTGGAACAGGGTTGGAGTTGGATATGAGAACAAGTACTAGCATAGTACCTATACAACTCAGTAAAGGCATCAACAACTTCTTTAACCTTTGCATCACGATCTTGGGGCAAATAAATAGTAGCATACAACTCATGAACAAAGTTTTTTTGTAACGGGGATCAAAGCATGATAGCAATAGTAAGAATCGAAGAATAATTCTCCCAATACTTGTTAAATTTTTCATACATAGGAGCAGCCATGAGACGAATGAAATCTGTTGGATTATTTTTAGCATAAAACAGAAGGCTTTCAATCAAAACAATGTTCTCAACATATAGATTGGCAGTGGGGTAATCAGAACCAGAAAAAGACAAGTGATTTCATAAAAAGGTTCAAGAAAATCACAAACAGTTTAGACAGTTTCCTATTCAGAATCAAGTAGAAAAACATCTAAACCATGCTCAAGTAAACAAAACCTATCTATAGCCTCCCTAGCATCCAAACACCTACGGAGCATAAGATAGGTAGAATTCCAACGAGTATGAACATCACCAAGCAATGAACCAGACCAGTATTCACATACTTAATACATTCATCAAACCACTCTTTCCTAGGGTTTGAACTGAGCTTTAAGAGCAGCAAATTGATTAGTGCAATGCTTAAGCACAATATTCCTAATAATATGCTTCACATTAGGATTCAAGTAAGAAAGCAAATCCCTAGTCTTAGTATGCTCAACCATGAACAGTGGATATGCATGACACATAATAGCTTCAACAAACATACGACATAAAATTTTTTTGAAGCTATTATTTAGAAGCTATTATTTAAAATAGTCAACTCAAACACAAACCCATAAACGACAAATAAACATGATGATCGCAAATCAAACACAAACCCAGACACAAAACCCTAACACAAACCCGAAAACTCAAACACAAACCCTAAAAAACAAATAAACATGTCAACGTGATGATCGCAAATCAGATCCAAACGCAAACCATAAACAACAAATAAACATAATTATCGCAAATGAACAACTAAAACTGAAAATTAAACATGAACCGATGATGAACACATATGACATATCTCAAAATAAACTGATGAACACAAATCTCAAAATAAAGTAATAAACATAAATAATGAACACAAAATTCCAGATCTCAAAATAAACATAAATAATGAGCACAAAATTCCTGATCTCAAAATAAACATATATTAATATAAAAAAAACTAAGTAAATCATGCATTAAAATTTTAGTACAAACCCTAAAATTCCAGATCTGAAACATGAAAAAAAAATAGAAAAACATGCAATTCCAGCAGATCTGCAAATATGGACCAGTACATAATCCACACTCAACACATAAAGCAGATCTTCACCTATTTCTAAAAAAAATTTAAAATTAGAAAACATACCTGGATACGACATTGCTTTTTGATACATTAAATTTTTACTTTTTTTTCCTCCATATCTTCAATTTGTTACCTTTTTTCTTCATATCCTCGCCTTTTTCTTCAGACCACCGTCGATTTTTTTCCTCAGATCTTCACCACAAACCTCAACTTCTTTCAGATCTTCGCAAAAAAAAAATAGCGTTTTTGTGTTTATCCCTTCCACGCGCACAATAATTACGGCTTTTTAGCACTAGAACTCGCAAATTAATTAGGGTTCTTAAGTTTTTTGATTGAGAGATATACACTTTGCTTGAGAGAGAGTGTGAGACTTAGAGAGAGAGAGAGAGAGAGAGAGAGGGAGAGAGGCTGAGAATATGAGATTAAGGTTTCTCACCCAGAAAAATGACGAAATGAATTATTACAGTTTGGGTTAGGGTTTTGCAGGGGGTTTTTCATCCGTTGGATGAAGGGCTCAGATGTAACACCCCGACAATTCTCTATTTTATAAAATACATTTTTCTCACAAAACATAGAGAATCACCAAATTATTATCGCTCGTGTGATAACGTATCGGCTTACTCAGAATTCTGCAGCGGAAATAAATAAAGAACTTGAAAACATAATTAAACTTAGTCAACTCAAAACAAACCAAAGTCAAACCAACATAAAAGTCGAACTATTAAAACACAACTAAACCAAAAGTATAAACGTATTTTAAAGAGGCTAAAACACAAGCTCTCCAAACTGACTCCCAGAAACCCAATGGATGCATCATCTTCAAACCTGGAATAGTCGATGCTTTATTGATCCTAAATGATTGCTCACCAAATGGGTCATTACATGATCAATAAGGCACAACCATGATCGACACACAGAAAAGCACGTAATTAGCAAAGCTGAGTACTTACATAATAAATAAAACATATAAGCTAACATGATACTAATAAGCATTAAATCAGAGATAACATAATAAAATATCAGACTCACTAAACTGAACTTGACTCCACAAAACCAATATATTATTTTATTAATAAATTGAATAGTCAATGGATAGAGTTGTCCAACCAAAACTTATCTTCAATGATTTGTGAGTAGCTATTTCTTTGGGAAGGGTTTGAAGCCATTAATGAGTTCATGAACCTCTAAATCCAACATTGGGTTTTGACTTGGGATAATTTTGGTTAATTGATTTGACATTTTCATGAATGTTTGTGTGATTGGCCATCATAGGAGCATAATTTAGGTACCCTTAGTGAAGGATCGAGAGATGAAGTTAAGGGGTTGTTTCAAATCGATTATTAGGCTTGAAGGACCATGAGAATAGGGACTACCTAGCCTAGGGGACTTAGTTTGCATGTTTATGTTCATCATGTTTATGGATATGCTTGGTTGAATGCCTTAGCCATGATAATAGGTCTTCGGTAAGAGACTAGGTCAATCTAGCTAGCTCGAGATAGTGGTTAGAGTACCAATGGATGAACAATTCCCCTCAATTGATCCCCATTGTTGATTCCCATTGTAATTGTTTGGTTTGTGAATGAGTTGATTGGTGGATACCCCTTCCCAAAGTCATTTTTCTTATTGTCTTTTCATCTATAAATATTAAAAAACATAGACTTTGCTTAATTAGCTTATCATAAATCGATACTTATTGGTGTTTCTCTTAGTCCTTGTGGATTCGACCCTTTACTTACCCTATATTGGGTAGTTTAGATATATTTGACGTGTTTACAACGAGCGCGTCACTCAGTTTTGCTATTCTCTAATCAATGGTCTCAATTCATGATCCATGCCATTTTTTTTACCAATGAGCATTAAGAGTGACCAAGCACATGGATTTCAAAATATCAATGGTTGAATATCATTCTCAAATCAATGGCCTTAAGTACGTATTCTAAATTTGTAATTCTAGTATTGGTTTGTTTAGTAATCTACTTAACTTCCTAAACTAGTATTATTGTTAGAAATTAACAGAAATTATAAACTTTAGAAGTTTAATTAGTATTATTAATTTTAAATAAATTATTATTAAAAACTTCGGAAATTTTAAATATGCGAACTGTTAAGGCAAAGCTGCTAATAGCGTAGTGTTCAACAAGTTGCGGAAGTAAAAGTGTAAAACTAACAAATGTGTCAATCTTTCGGTTTCAGAAAGTAATAATGTAGCTTCTTTTCTACTTTAAGAAAAATTGTGTTCTGTTACATTTAACACTTTTACCGTGGTGGAGATTGTAACTTCCAACAAAAAATAGTACAAGAAAGAGTAGAGGAATTACCAGCCTATCTTCTTGAAGATAAGCATGAAGGATGATTTTAAAGAATCGAAACGGTTTTCCACTACAACGTAACAAACTGGGAGGTTTTTCTCTTCTTCTTTTCTTTACTCCCACCATTATTTGATTTACTTGTTCTTTTTTTAGCTGTCTGGAAGATTCATGTAAAGATGATTATGAATGATGTGAAACTGTTAAGGCAAAGCTGCTAATAGCGTAGTATTCAACAAGTTGCAGAAATGAAACTAACAAATGTGTCAATTCAATTCTTTCGGTTTCGGAAAGTAATACTGTAGCTTCTTTTCTACATTAAAAAAAATTGTGTTCTGTTACATTTAAAGCTTTTAACGTGGTGGAGATTGTACATGGCTTGACCAAATACTTGTCATTGACTTATTGTGTCATCTTTGTATTATGACTAATATGTTATCACTTTCAGTTATTTGTTAATAAGTATTTGTATTTCAGTATTTTTCTACTTACTAGTTACTACTTAGTACAAACTACCAATTGACGACTGACAAAGTAACAAGTTTGTGAAGTTCGTGAATAGTGAATATTAGTGATTAACAAAGTAACAAATTAGAATTATAGCAAGAACCGAAACCGAACAAGTTGATTTGAGTCATTTTTCCTATGTGTAGTTTGATTGTTAATGTATCAATCATTAATCAATATTCACTAATAATCACTGTTAATGTACAATTTCATAAGTTTAAACAAACTTCATACTTTTCATGCTTTCCTATTTAATTTATAATTTCATAAGTTCATAAATCATACTTCATCACCTCATGTCTCCATCTTTGTACGATCATACTTTAGTCTTCAACTCTACATATTATTAACTTATTATATTATATCTAATATTCTAATCTCATATTTTCATTTCTTAATTTCTAATTCTTTAATTCAACTCATCTTTTAACTCTTCTTTGTTGTTATATAGTGACTCAATGTGAGTGAGTAAGTCACTCACTAGCTAAATGTCTAAGTTTATTGACTCTAATCAATAATCAGTATGGACTTATGGTTGTTTCTTGTTAGTTGTCACAAAGAAGTGAAGAACCAAAGTATTAAGTGTTGATTATCGAATGTCCAAACTCCAAACTAGTAGTACCAACTCCAAGTCTTAATCATGTGATCATTTGATGATTGATTATTATTCTTTAATGATTAAATTTAATAACTTTAAATCTTTAATGTGTATGTAATAATGCAAATATGCAATAACCCAATAGGCATTAGCCAATAATAGAAGTCTTCATTAGTTTAGTAACTTTTTAAATTAATAATATAAGTATCAATGTATTATCACAATGACCCAATCACAAGTTAATTATTATAACTTCTGACTTCGTAACTTAATATATATGAAAACGCCAAAACGACAATTGTAAAAATTAGACTCTCCAAGAGTTCAAGTCCACCCGAAAGACGGCTCGAGCCAAACAAACTCCACCTGTTGCCGATTTGTTCCGACCCAAGTTATTCCGAAAGCCAGCTTGAGTCAACCCAACCGCACCCTATGTCGCCTTGTTGCGAGAGCCGATTTGTTCCGACCCAAGTCAATACGGCACCGGCTTGAGCCGACCCAAGTCCTTATGAGAGCCGATTTATTCTGACCCAAGTCCTTCAGAGACCGATTTGTTCCGATCCAAGTCATTCCGAAAGCCGATTTGTTCCGACCCAAGTCATTCCGAGAGCCGATTTGTTTCGACCCAAGTCCAACATAGAGCCGATTTGGACCGACTTCACCTTATTCCATTCTGACCCAAATTCACCCAACCCAGTCATCAGCCGACCCAGTCTCACCCGACCCAATTCTGAGAGCTCCCTCACCCAGTTGGACCCGACCCAAGTCCACCCAGACACACCCAGTTCCGACCTATGGCACACACTCACCCAGATTAGCTCAACCCAAACCCACCCAGTGGCACAGTTTGACACCACTAAATTAGGGAGTTTATATTAATTAGAAAGGAGCTTGTAGTGTATTCCCAAATTAAATAAATGGACTGGCATAGGGAGACGCAGTGCATTAAATTAAAGCTACGACATCCCGGCCAACAAATCGTCATCTTAACTGGAATCAGGTGACGTCTTCCACCGGAGTCAATATGGGTCAAGCTCGGGATATTTCTTTTGAACTGATAAATATACAAGTTAAAATATACTAGAACTTGTTGTCACATATAGATTGAGTGCACTTGTATTGCACAAGAAGAAAGTTTAAACCTTCTCCCCATCATAAATAATTGTGCGTCCCCATTTTTAAAAAATAATTTTCACAATTAAATTTCCAAAATAAATTTCTTTAACTAACCACAAAACCTATTAGTTCTGACGTCCCTTAATACTAACTAAACATCTTAAACACTTACATAAATCCTAAAAATAAACTCATATTTTTAGTCTTCATGTCTTATCTTTATGAAGCTTCAACTCGAACGCTACATTCTTAGTTCCAGCTCAGGAACTCAGCTGCTCCTTATAGGAACTTGTTTTTGAAGTTAATAATTGAAACTAGTTTATCTTTATCACACTTCAGATGTTTAACTTAAAGCTAGATTATACAATCAAGACATGTTTCACTACATTACTAGTACAATTACTATTTATTCGAATTATATAAGTGATCCCGTATTGAAAAGAAAAAAATTTGCATTAATTTTTTTAACACATTAAATTTTCATATATTTGAACACACGTCCCCAAATTCATTCTATAATATATGGACAATCATCAGATAATTCGGGTACCTAATATTATGTTAACGGATACTCATATTCTATCCGTTAACTTATATTTTGAATCTAATATCCGACCCAATAAATTTTATTAGTTCGTGTACCCCATTACTCGATTCAATTTTTCGGATAGTTTTGCTCAGCCCTTATTAACAGGAATTTTCTCCCAACATCAAGCATTCAAGCTGACTATAACGTCCTTAATATGTGCATGGATATAAGTTTCCCTTTCCGACAGAAAATCTGCGAACAAAGCTAGAAAAATCGGTGATCAAACGAAGAGAAGAAAGAAAGAAAGAGGAATTCATCTTCAAACAATCGAGCAAAATGAAACGTTCTGATTCTGAAGCATCTGTCACGTCCAAACTTGAAGATCACTACATTGTACATATATATGATCAATCATCATTTCTTTATTATTTTACTTTACTTTAACTAAATACTATATACTATATATGTAAATTTACAGTCCATTTTTTGTATGATCAATCATCATTTCCGAGTATCAATATAATGAATCATTTAATTTCATGAACTCGATTTCAGCACTACCTTAATGACGTTGACGATCAACTTTTGACTGAACTCCAACTACAGAAATCGGTACTATTTTTTTCGATTCGACGTTAGTTGCTCTAATTTCTTTCTTGGAAATATGATTTTTGGGAGGTTTTTCTGATCGAAAATGTAAATGTAGGAGGATATTGTGATTCAACTAGGTATTCCAGATGATAAATGCAAAAGAAGTGCAGAAATTCTTGATTCACTCTTACTAGAAAATTGACTGAAGACGGTAATAATTTGATGTAGTAGTATTAATTTGTTTGTGTTTTATCATGAATTAATATACTGTTAATAATTCAATGTCTTATTTAATTTCGAATATAGGTTCGGCAATTTGTCCGTGTTAAACTTTCCAAGATTGAAGCCAAATCATCTATGGTATTTCGATCGATCATCTTAGTATTTGTTATTAACAATATAATGTTGCATTATATTATTCATACTTGTTATATTATATGGTATTGTTAGGCTGAAGTTGTAAGGGATGGCTTCACTACAATACCTGATGTTCAATGGGAAGATGTTGTAGGTCTTCGTCGCATCAAGAACGAGATTAAACTTAGAATCATTGATCGTATTAAATTCCCAGATCAATTTAAGGTAAAATCTAAACAAGCTTTTTTTTATTCTATTATTTTCAAATTTGTGTAGTTTCGACGTAGGACCCATTTTGCATTATATTTTAGTTATTAGAGTTGAATTGCTAGATGAAACAAAGATTGCTAGATTTCTGTAAAAGATTGATACTATCATTGGTACCCTACATGATAAGAATATAAGTATTACTTATAATTTATAAATGTTCATAAAATGTTCAATTAGACAGGTATACAATAATTTGTGGTGCAATGGGGAACATTTTTGCCCTAAATGGGTCCGGTAAAAAATTATCTCGCTCTCAAACGGGAGTAACTTCTTAATTAGTCTTAAATGATAATGTTTAATTAAATAGAAGTGATTTCTTGACTTGAAATATACCGCTTTTGACTTAGAAGGGACCTATTTTGGCTAAAAGTGAATTGGTTGGACAATAAATTTAGTATCACCCGGTGCATACAATACTTATTGATAAATATTTGCCACATCAGATTAAATATCTCCATTGGGTACACCAATATTTTTTTTTCCAACGTACCACATTTAACATATTATTAAATTTTGGTTGCCAAAAATCAACAAGTTTTAGGTTAGACCGACTTACAATAATTTATTGTAAGATGTTAAACGTTATCTTTGCACATAGAAAAGATGTTAACTTATCTTTGTAGTAGTAAAAGAAACACTACCCCTTAAACTAGAAAAGGTACCTTGATCATACAACAAACTATTGTAAGTCAGACTATGTAAGATTTTTCTAGCTGAAAATCCCCCTTTACATTTTTTTTTCGGGTATGGAAATGAAATATAGGTTAGCTTCTACAAAAGACCAACCTAACTCATCATTTTGATGACAAGGGAGCAACAAATCATTAGAGTACACAAGTAAAACCCCATTTACAATAATATATGAGTAGTATTTAATTTTATGAGTAAACAATTATGGTAGAATTGTTTTTTAAAAATTATGGATGTCTAAAAGTAAAATGAGACAATGGTTGGACCTACTTTATGTAAATGTCCGTACAAGCTCATATTTCAAACATTTAGATATCTAGTTTTAAGCTCGTATGTAGACGACACCTTTTTTTTCCTTTTCCTTTTGCCTGACTCATTTTTTTTCCCATTTACAGTTATACTCTTTTTTTCTCTTCCCCCCCCCTATTTTCTTTCTTCTTTATTGGGTCCCCCCGGACTTCATTATCTGATCATGATCCAATATCCATATGAATATGCATTAATTTCATGCATTTGTTGTAATTAAACCATCTACTTTCATTTCTTGCTATTTACCAAACAACATGCTGATGGGTGGGGTCTCATTCTTGTGCATTAGCGTTTTGGGATTGATCAAATTGGAATTTTGCTTCATGGTCCCTCTGGTTGTGGAAAAACAATGCTTATTCAAGCTCTGGTGACCGAGGTTGGAAAATGTGCCAACTTCATTCATGTACAGGTATATGATCTTCTTTTCATGTCTTTGTACATGTTTGTGCTATTCTTCATCTCTATTAATGTAGGTTCTCTTTAACAGGGATCTGAGGTCAGGAAAAAAACAAATCTAGAACGTGCTATGGCCATAACAGACATATTTACTCGTGCGAGGACGGACCATCCGTGTATTTTGTTCTTCGATAATGTGAGTATATGTTTACACAGTAAACCATCTAAAGTTATGAACATAAATGTTGCTTCTTGACAACAGAAAGATGTCTTGATGTGTGTTGTAGATTCATGTTTATGCCGAAGCCAAGGACAAGGAAAGCATACTTGTGAGCCAGGTAAACTTTTTTTGTTGAAGTTTTTGGTGCCATATGTTGTTTTTTTCTTGTCTTATCTGGTGAAAATTTTCATGTCCCAGCTTATATGGGAGCTCAAGAATGATGAAAACAAGGATAAAATGCATGTTTTGGCCGCTACCCATAGGTAAAAGTTATAGTCGTAATTTGTAAATATGTAAATTGTAATTCATTAATTTTGAATATTTACTGAGTTGTGTAATACCCCTCATGATTGCCTTAAAGGGATTTAGCAGGCTACTCATTCTAACAAGATGCATCTTTCTTTTAGAGAGCTCATTTCCTTAGTTACTCCACAGTTAAGCGTGCTTGGCTGGGAGTAGTGTAGGGATGGGTGACCTCCTGGGAAGTTTCTCAGGGTGCGCATGAGTGAGGACAAAATGCGCCGGAAGAACTTGTGTTGGTTATTGAGGACAATTGTTGGTCCTGGATGCGCATTGGTGACGATATACTCAACTCTGTATGGGTCGGGGTGTTACAGTTGTGTATACTTAGGAATTGTTGTGTTGGTACTTGTATTATTGTGTTTCTTTTGGATTCCTTAGCTTGGGCAATTAAGGCACAAGAGAACACGCAGAATTGTCTCACGTAGTATATAACTGCTCTAAGAAAATAATATTGCTTTCACATAGTAGATACACTTTTAATCCTGTGAAAGATACAAAGTCCCTAATTGATTTTGTATGCTTAAATTTACTATTTTAGCATTGTTGCAACATGAGGTACAACAAACCGAGTCTTTGAGATTATTGATAAACCTCTCTTATTCCAGAATCCTAATTATGCTTTTCCATGCTAAGAAGTTATGTGCATTAAATGAGAACCTTTCTTTATCTTACAAAACTTAGGATAGAGGATAAATTGACATTGGCACAATAGTATAAAAGAGTTGTAATCAAAATAAAAGTAGGCTAACCTACGCAATTTTTGATGCATTTTGTAAAGATTTCAATTAAAGTATCTAATAAGTTCTTTAATATTATCAAGTGTTTTGTTTAATCCTTTTCTTTTAGAGTGGCCTCAATCTGTGGCCTTATCCTCAGGTTTTTCTCGTCCTCTGTACTAGAAATGCTTATATGACAAATAATTTAAATCATTCATATCAAAACAGAATTAACTAATTACAGTCTGATACACCTAACATAGTTCTAAATCTTGTTGGGTTCATATGAGTAAATCAATGGTGTCCCTTTGCATAAAACAATATCATCAATGATGGGAAACTTACGACGAAACTTTCCTTGGTTTGGACTTGATTGGAGTAGGTTTTCATAGCTGTTCAGTTGATTGTTTATAAAGTTAGCAAGGAATATCTACTTATATGATTTGATAAACTGATTCCTTTATTTTCAGTATTGATCTTGTGGATCCGACTTTGTTAAGAATTCCAAAATTCGGTCTACAATACTCTGTCTCCCTTCCTGATTGTAATGAAAGGAAGTTGATTTTGGAAGCATTGGCAAGAAAGAAGTGTGTTGTTAGCAGTATAAATTTCTCTGACATTGCAAACAGGACAGCGAGAGAGAAATCAAGTGGAGCTAAATTGAATATGTTGGTTAGTCTAAATTCATTCAGTACATTGATATTCCAACAGTGCCTGGTTAGTGGTTACCACTTATATCCTGTAAAGTCTCCTTTCTTATTTGTATTTACAATGAATTTGTGATAGATGAATGAAGCTGAAATGGCTGCCACTCAGGACAAGTCATCAATCATTACATTTGACCATTTTATACAGGCGATGCTGAAATGCCTCCCATGGACCATGGTACATATGCTTAAACATTCTTCTCTTATACAACCTGGCTTCTGTGTTAGATGGTTCAGTTGTTCTTGTCATGGATTCCTTGGCTAAAGTTGGCAACTTCAAGTTTTCTGATTAATCGTACCTCCCTTGATTTATAATCTGTGTCTAGCTTAAAGTTGGTATGTATAAGTGCTCATATTGCCTGTGGGGTGTGGTTTATGTCCTTTTCTTATCGCAACCAATGTTCAATACCCTCGATACTTCACCAAGCAAGCCATGTTTTTAAAAATGTTGCAGACTTTCCTTACACCCCGTATCCATTTCACGATAGTTGTTCGACTTAGACTTTCAACCTAGCGCACAACTTTGAACCATTAACATCTGCATTGTTTATAAGTTGAAATTATCACTATTAAAGTCTGGTTGTTAATTACGGTTAGTTTCTCTTGTCTTTGCCCAATTTGAATGCATATTTCATCGACTCAAGTTTTTTCTGTTATGGTTGTTTATTGAAAGCTAATTTTCACATTTCTCCTGACTGTAAATGTGGACGGTAACTGAGAACAACATTGGATCTTTCCGGATGGTTACTCGTATACTTGTATGTTTGCACAGAGAAACAAATACGGCTGAGATGGACAACTGTATATACGTCCTATAGGAAATGAACTATTATGTTTTGTAGCATATCTAGCTCACTCTTTTTTGAGGCAAACTTCCACAACTCGAAAAGAAGTTCAAAGCATACAATAAAATGTCTATTGCAGTAAATTCTACTCACATAGCCAACAGTTATCAGTTTACGGCATGCCTTGGAAGCTATAGATATATATTGTAAAAAAATTCCAAGGCCACATTTGATATGGTCAAGGGCTAGTTAAGGCAATTATAGTTGTATTGTTCTAACGAAAATATTGCATTGGCAATAGTAAATAATGCCTTGGAAAAATCTCTACCAAAAAGTCATAATCTTAAGAAACATAAAAATTAGGGGACGTGCAATAATATGAAAAAAGAGTGGGTATGATTGCATGAAGCCATGAAGCCCTAGGGAAGGACCAGTTTTGATATTGTAAACACTCTTAAACCATTATTCCCTCAAAACATTACTTTCAAATCTTAGGGCTCGCTTGGATTGAGTGTAATGGATTAAGGGGGTAAAAAAAGTCAAACTAAGGAAAGTAAGGTGGTTAGGAGTGATTATGAAGGGGAAGAAGTGGTGATAAAAGGGATAAGCTAGTGATGGTAGGAAGAAAAATGAATGGATAGGGGAATTGTTACTCTAATTATGGTTGGAATAGTTACCCACCATCCCCTAGAGTAATTGTCACCCTCATTTGGAGGGTAATAACTTCTTCTTCCCTTCTTTCTCATCACAACAAAATCACATTATCTCCTTGCAACCATTTCAAGTCACCTCCATTTTTCCTTTATTAAGGTGGTTTGACTTTTTTTACCTCCTTAATCCATTATCCCCAATCCAAGCATGCCCTTAATGGTATTTTTTTACTCCACACACTTGAAATAATCATGACTAACGAAAGATTTAACACTGCCAATGAGGTAAATAGGGAAAATTGATGATGAGCATCTATGCCAATAAAAGACCAAGAGTAGAGTCACTTTGTGAATGATGTAATATATACCATTGGTAATATGATGTAATATATACCATTAGTAATTAGCTCAAATGTATCAAGAACAAAACCAGTTGACAGAGATTAGTTCAACTTAAAATTGTATGAACCTCGAATGAATCTGGAGAAGGTGATCCAACCTCTCTTCAACAATAAATAAACCTTGTACGAGTCTGCATGCTTTCATTATCCATGTTCATGCATCATCCCATATACACCGCCCTAGCACCCCACACGTCTTCTATAATAGGAACAAATTAAGTAGCTCCAAAGCTCTTGGACAACTCATCGTAGTGCCTCATTTGCTGCTCCCAAAAATTAAATGAAAAAGGACAATCAAATGTCTAGGTTAAACATGAACACTTGGTCTTGTAAGAGATCGCCTAATTTTAATATAAAATTAGGCACGACTCAAGCCCAATATTAAGAAGATAACATGCCACCTTTTTTTAAAATATAGTGACTAGTTTAATCTATTTAGGGACCAGGTTAATCTATTTCGTGACATTCTTTAATCCATTTAGTGACTAGTTTAATCCGTTCGGTAAGACTACCGAGTTATTTTTTTGAAATTATCTGTTGTAGTTCGTTAATCAATAATAAAAGGAAGGAGAAGAGAATGGATGACTAGGATAATGTTGGGTTAGAGTGAAATGGAATGAGCTTGTTAGAAAAATTCAGTCTTGGGTTAGGATAATGTTGGGTTAGAGTGAAATGGAATGAGCTTGTTAGAAAAATTCAGTCTTGGGTTCGTCTAATTTTATGTTACAATTAGACCGCCTATTCTAATAATTTGTGAAACATGAATGCCTTTTAAATTTCCATTTCCTTTAAATAGAGAAATTCATGATAATTCATACCTCTTCAGACACAGATGGAGTCACTCTAGCCCGTGCTTGTTCAAAATGGGAGCGCTTGATGGTGAATCCAGTGGCAGCTAAAACACTTCGCCTTGTTGTCAGCTCCTCTGTAAAAGCAGGTAGTATCTCATCTCGTAAAGCCATCGCAGCTTGTTCCATCTGTTAGAGCCAAATACAGAGGCTCAATTGAGTCTATTGTGTATACATCCAGTCGATGCTGACAAAATGACAAAGACTAAAGTGCAAATTAAAAACAAACCAGTTCAGCAAGGTCAGCACCACTTAGATTTTCACAAATCTCACTCTGGCCCAGGTCAAGAAAGTTCACACTTGCGTCTACTGGTTTTCTCCTAGCCAGAGCTTTTAGAATCAGGCCACGTTCATCAGGTTTAGGTAGAGGGACATACAGTGGTTTGCCAAACCTACCAGGCCTAAGAAGTGCACGATCCACCACATCAGGCCTAGCACAACCACAGAATTTTAAAGTGAGTTACAATAAACTACATGCTAAGTCATAAACTCAGTGAGGATCAAGCTGGTAGTAACTTATACCGGTTTGTAGCACCAATCACATAAACACCACGACGATGTTCTCCACCATCTAGCTCAATCAAGAGCTGCCGTAAAATGCAGAAAATTTTCAGTAAATTGACATATAATAAACAATTACATGTAATATAATAAGACTATTCGATAAATCAGTATAACCTGGTTCAGAAGCCGTTCAACAACCCAACCCCCTTCTTTTCCACGCTCTGTTGTCAAAGCATCGACCTGTCAGAAAAGCAAGGTTAAGGTCAACAAACATGAATATCCATTTGCATCTCTCCATCACCATTTCCAAGAGTTCCATTTGCATGTCAACTGAAATTAGCAAAGTGCCAAAATCATTGAATATATTTTCGTTCAAAATTCTATACACAAGAGTTAGGGAAAATCAAACATTAGATACATCAAATATTAATGGAAATTAAAGTAGGTTAAATGTTCTATTGGACTGACTGCTGACAATTAACAAAATGAGTGAGTTCTATGTCATAACAATAACAAGCCTAACAAACATTTATTCTCTTCAACGGTCCCATTCTTTGTGAATGCATATATAAATTATTAGACAATATGATTTGATCAAATAGCTAAAAGAGTAGCTTGATATTAGTAGGAATTTAATCATTCTAGAATACAATAAGGATTAAGACTGTTCACAATAACGCAGTTTTATTTTGGTTTTAGAATATGTAAAAATAGGATTAATAGATAGTAACTTCTACTTCCTATGTTTTTTTTTACTTGCAACATTGAAACATGGCACAAGAATTCAGGAGAGGAGACAGATAGAGATAGGTAAAAATGGGAGTCCATGAGAAGAGAGCATATATTGCCAAAAATGTCAACGTTGCAAGTAATATACAACTTCCTAAAATGGGAAATGTTGCAAGTAAAAAAAGCGAAGTATGATGTTAAAATAGTACTCATACCTTTTAGTAATACTTTTGTTGCCTAGTCTAGTAGTAAAACAAATGACTAAACAAAACAATAAAATCATATACTTTAACTTAATGATCTTGCTTTCAACAATATCCAAAAATACATATTAATAGCAAGTACTACAAAGAAGCAGAAGATAAGTACCTCATCAAAGAAAAGTATGCATGGCGAACATGTCCTTGCACGATGGAATAACGTCCTTACATGTGATTCACTTTCACCAACATATTTGTTTAAAAGTTCGGGACCCTTCATCGTAAAAAGCAAAAATCACTCGTAAAGTAAAGAGCTAATCAGCTAATGAGCATGGAGAGAACATGAATGGAGTGATTTCTCAGAGAAAGAAAGGAGTGGGGGGGTGAAAGCTCTGGATTGCACAAATAGATAGGCAAACCTTGATGTGGATAAAATTTGCTCCAGCCTCATGAGCTACAGCCTTGGCAATCAGAGTCTTACCACAACCAGGGGGTCCAAAAAGCAAATAACCTGTCTCTGATTCCACTCCAACTTTCTACAGAAGTCCAATACAACAATATTGAAAAATGTTAAATTAAGGGTCATAAGGCAAAGCTTTTGAAAGTCTCAAAAGTCAAACCAAGGAGACGAGTAACTACCCAAAAAGAACAGAATGCAAAAATATGCAGCCATAGACAATTAGAGAATGAAGAAAAGACAAAGGATCAGAAAGATACTTTCCTTTTGCAGTTACAGATTATAATGATAATGGAACCTAGAAAAGTAAGCACAGGGACCCAGGTTCGGAGCTATGATGTTGGGGGGACCTGTGCATATTTTTTAAAATAGGCCCTTGAATTATATTTAGAACATAATTTTTTAAAATAGGCCCTTAAATTATATTTAGAGCATATAAATGAATTTTAATCCACATTAATTAAAAAAATCATTAAACTGGTTTTCTTTTACAAAATCATTATATTATATATAAAAAATCAGATTACATGATAAATATAAACAAAAATTACATATGCACTTAGTGGTGAACAAAACCATGTTAACCATCTATACTCCTATTTAAACAAAACTAGTTTTAGGACCGGTGCATAATGCACAGGTGTATTTATTGCTTTATAACATAACTAAATTAAGTCACAAAATAACAATGACACAAAATCATAAATTCAAAATCTAATTGTGGCAAAGAACACAATTTAGGAATTTTAACTTTTAAATAATTCTATATGTTTGCAAACACTTCCTTATAAACTACATTTGTTGTACTTGTACGCACACCGTGTTCTTTATCAAACGGAAGGATCTTGAGACCTTTTTTGCTCGTGACTTTGGAAACAACAACATAAAATTGACCATGGCTGAATACAGGTTCGGAAGATACAGGCCTACATGAGAAAGAGATTGTCCTTGACTTTTATTTATAGTTGAACAAAAACAAAAAAACATCGAGTTATAAATTGTATATATCATTGTAACAAAGGAAAACATATAATTAACAATTATAAATTCATTTTACAACTTCCTACAATTAACAATTACCAAAATTAATCATGTTATATTGGCAGTGGTTATTTGTTTAAGTTTTGACATTTACATACATTTTGACATTTGTAATACATTACGTCTTGAAACAAAGTGATTAAGGTGAATATGGGCTTTATTTATATAGTAGAGATAAAAAAATGTTATAATATACATATCCTTGTTGTTTCCAATAGTTCAATATATATTATAGGCTGATTTTATTAGCTTCATAATAAACTAACCATTTTTTTTCCGGCCCAAATTGGCAGCCCATTAAAATAACCTACTTGTTACAATTCTCACTAATTGACACAAAATAAAAAACGGCCCAACTACTTCAAACCCATTGCATCATTGTCGAGGTTTCACATAATTCAATCCTCTTAATTTGCCTAATATTATGCGGCCCAATTTCCTAAACCCTTTATTTGATCCATTTTTTTTCTTTACTTGCATAATTTCTTTCTCTCTCTTCATTTTCTCCCTAACTCACATTCTCCCTTCTCACCTCTTTCACATTCTCTGAACTTCCTATTCTCTCTCTTCGCATTCATCATCACTCTACCATTTCTCAATGAATCTCTCGCTCAAAAAAACGAATGAAAGTAAAATATTTTACTTACAAAATATATGTGAAAAAAGAAAAAACAATTTCAGATATATTCGGCTGATGTGGCGACAAATTTTGTAAGTGAAAATTATCCAACTTTCCATATTCTTCGATTTGGGATTCAAAAAACTCTTTGCATGATATCGATTATACTCGATTTGGGCTTGAAAATGTAAGTTTTTCGATTTTTTTCCTTTTATTTAAATTTTTTATAACAAAAAATGTAAAATTAAAATGTTCATTTTTTGTTTAATTCAAATTATACGATTTTCCTACTTTTTTCAATGTCTAATTCTTTTTTATTTGTTTAATTTATTGAACAGATCTACACATTTGTTGGCTTGCATGCAAAAAATAAGCAAAAATAATACCTTCCCTTCGTTCAATACCATTCGCAAGTTAGGTACGTTTTAAATTTTTTTTTTTCGTTTGTTCAATTATTTTCTAACTAATATATAAAATTTATATAAATATTTTATTAATTGGACATTATATATTTTATTATAAAATGGATGATAAAAAATATATCTCTTATACTTTCAGATCATTTCCTTTCGCAATTTCTTTCAATTTATAATTAACTGAAATACCTGTTATATGTACACAAAAAATTTTGGTTTGCATGTTAACTAGTACTCCCTCCGTTTCTTTTTAATCTACACACTTTCTTTTTTGGTCCGTTTCTTTTTAATCTACACACTGTTGCTTTTTCTATTTTTGATAACATGTCACATCTACTTTCTCCTCTATTTCCACCCATGTCCTCCACTTTTTAATATTTTAACCCACTTTTTAATTTCTCACTTTCTCCTTGGTTCTCCCCCAGAGTGAAGTGAGTAAATTAAAATGAAACGGAGGGAGTATCTAATAAAGATCTCCATTTTTCCAGTTGCATGGAATAAGTAACAAAAAAAAAAGGCTTGGTTTGATATTTAACGATTCAAGATAAGATTTTTTAGTGTTTTATCTTTTTTTTTTTTTTGCTTAGAACTAATAAAATTGTAAAGTATAAGAAATTAACTGATTTTTTAATCACAAAGTATATCATAATTTTATCTTATTAATTTTTTATTATTTCTAATTACCCGAAATACCTGTTATATTTTTTAAAAAATAAAATTGTTTTGCATGTTCAGTATCTCATACAGATCTTGCTTTATTTCAATTGCATGGAATAACTGACAAAACGAAATGGCTTGGTTTGATCGAAAATCGATTAAGTTTTTTTTTGTGTTTTTTCTTTTTTTTTTTTTTTGCTTAGAACTGATGAAATTGTATAATATAAACAATTTACCGATTTTTTAATCACTCCGTAAATAATACCTTTATTTTAATAATTATTATGCTAGTTTTTTTTTAACATCAACTGGCATAATAATTATTAAAATAAAGGTATTATTTACGAAGTGATTAAAAAATCAGTAAATTGTTTATATTATACAATTTCATCGTTCTAAGCAAAAAAAAAAAAGGCTAAAAAAACTTAAACTTAATCGATTTTCGATCAAACCAAGCCATTTCGTTTTGTCAGTAATTCCATGCAACTGAAATAAAGCAAGATCTGTATGAGATACTGAACATGCAAAGCAATTTTATTTTTTTAAAAAATATAACAGGTATATCGGTTAATTAGAAATAATAAAAAATTAATAAAAATTATTTAAGTACGTTGTTATTAAAAAATCAGTGAATTTCTTATACTTTACAATTTAATTAGTTCTAAGCAAAAAAAAGAAAGATAAAACACTAAAAAATTCTTAACTTGAATCGTTAAATATCAAACCAAGCCTTTTTTTGTTACTTATTCCATGCAACTGGAAAAATGGAAATCTTTATTAGATAGTTAACATGCAAACCAAATTTTTGTGTGTACATATAACAGGTATTTCGGATAATTATAAATTAATAAAATTGAAAGAAATTGCAAAAGAAATGATCTGAAAGTATAAGAGATATATTTTTTATCATCCATTTTATAATAAAATATTTATATAAGTTTATATATTAGTTAGAAAAAAATTGAACAAACGAAAAAAAAAATTGAAAAATGTACCTAACTTGCGAATGGTATTGAACGAATGGAAGGTATTATTTTTGCTTATTTTTTGCATGCAAGCCAACAAATGTGTGTAGATCTGTTCAATAAATTAAACAAGAAAACAAAAAAAAAAGAATCAGACATTGAAAAAAGTAGGAAAATTGTATAATTTGAATTAAACAACAAATTGAACATTTTAATTTTACATTTTTTGTTATAAAAAATTTAAATAAAAGGAAAAAAATCGAAGAACTTACATTTTCAAGCCCAAATCGAGTATAATCGATATCATGCAAAGAGTTTTTTGAATCCCAAATCGAAGAATATGGAAAGTTGGATAATTTCCACTTACAAAATTTGTCGCCACGTCAGCCGAATATATCTGAAATTGTTTTTTCCTTTTTCACATATATTTTGTAAGTAAAATATTTTACTTTCATTCGTTTTTTTAAGCGAGAGATTCATTGAGAAATGGTAGAGTGATGATGAATACGAAGAGAGAGAATGGGAAGTTCAGAGAATGTGAAAGAGGTGAGAGGGGAGAATGTGAGTTAGGGAGAAAATGAAGAGAGAGAAAGATATTATGCAACTAAAGAAAAAAAATGGATCAAATAAAGGGTTTAGGAAATTGGGCCGCATAATATTAGGCAAATTATGAGGATTGAATTTTGTGAAACCTCGACAATGATGCAATGGGTTTGAAGTAGTTGGGCCGTTTTTTATTTTGTGTCAATTAGTGAGAATTGTAATACAAGTAGGTTATTTTAATGGGCTGTCAATTTGGGCCGGAAAAAAATGGTTAGTTTATTATGAAGCTAATAAAATCAACCTATAATATATATTGAACTATAGGAAACAATAAGGATACGTATATTATAACATTTTTTTATCTCTACTATATAAGTAAGTCATATTCACCTTAATCACTTTGTTTCAAGACGTAATGTATTACAAATCTATTATAAATGTCAAAATATATGTAAATATCAAAACTTAAACAAATAACCACTGCCAATATAACATGATTAATTTTGGTAATTGTTAATTGTAGGAAGTTGTAAAATGAATTTATAATTGCTAATTATATGTTTTCCTTTGCTACAATGATATATACAATTTATAACTCGATGTTTTTGTTCCTTTGTTTTTGTTTAATTATATGTTTTTATTTTTGTTCACCTATAAAAAAATAGTCAAGGACAATCTCTTTCTCATGTAGACCTGTATCTCCCGAGACCTGTATTCAGCCATGGTGAATTTTATGTTGCTGTTTCCAGAGTCATGAGCAAAAAAGGTCTCAAGATCCTTTCGTTTGATAAAGAACACGGTGTGCAAACAAGTACAACAAATGTAGTTTACAAGGAAGTGTTTGCAAACATATAGAATTATTTAAAAGCTGAAATTCCTAAATTGTGTTCTTTTTATGATTTTGTGTAATTTGTGTCATTGTTATTTTATGACTTAATTTTGTTATGTTATAAAGCAATAAATACACCCGTGCATTTATACACGGGAATTTATGCACGGGTCCTAAAACTAGTTTTGTTTAAATAGGATTATAGATGGTTAACATGGTTTTGTTCACCACTAAGTGAATATGTAATTTTTTTTATATTTATCATGTAATCTGACTTTTTAAATACAATTTAATGATTTTTTAAAAGAAACCCAGTTTAATGATTTTCTTAATTAATGTGGATTAAAACTCATTTATATCATTATATGTTCTAAATATAATTTAAGGGCCTATTTAAAAAAATATGCACAGGCCCCCAACATCATAGCTCCGGCCCTCGTAAGGACCCCATAAATCACAGTGAATTAAATCAAATAAAGAAGCATCTTCATTACTACTCATGGAAAATGCCGAACGAGTTTGTTTCGCACGTAAACAAATATCACATTGTTCTAACAATTTCTTTATTTGACCACTACAGCTAGCACTGAGGGACCTTTTACGCACTCTACATTAATTTTATAGGTAATGAACAATTGAATTAAAAGGCACACCAAGGGGGTGTCAACCCTTGGTGCACCAAGATGCTTTGCATAAAGTAAAACCTGATTGGCTCAAACGCAGAGGAGCCTCTGGAATACAATGTGACCGACACGTGCCTATGAAGGAGAAGGGAATGTTTTTAAGGGTTTTGGGACAACTTTGTGCTATAGTTCAATGTGGGACTTTGAAGAAAGATCATGTCGATAAGATGGATGTGAGTGAGTTAGACGTGTTCATTCAAGAAGATACAAAATCCGCAATGAAGGGATTTGCAACAGAGTTGAAGGGTTAGCTATTAGGCATAATATGAAGGAGAATTAAGAGACGCACTTTACATATCCAATGCCAACATCCAGAAACTCCCGTTTGGAGAATGGAGACTGTGGCTAACGAAGATATTAAAAGTGAGTCGATAACTTGTATAGTTGAATGGGAGTAAAAACATGAAAAGTTTGGGTTCCTATAATGAATTCAAGTGAGTGAGGGAGATAGGTTTATCTGAAAGACTCGTGAGGATGACATCTTAGTTAGTGTACGCAACCCCATCCTCTTAGGATTAAGGCTATAAAGTTGTTTGTTTGGGTTGGGTTGGGTTGGGTCAATCTTAATTCTAGTCATATTCTAGAATCTTGTTTTGCTTCAAGTTGCAACCTGGTTTATAAAAAGGCACCTAATCCCATTTGTTAAGATCTATTTAGCATATGCAAAGCAGACCAAGGAATAGCAAGGATCTTACAAGTCATTATGTGATATAGCACATCTTGTAATTACCTCATAAATTTCAGGGTATTTTATACGCTCAACAATATGACGTTCAAACTCCTTTCTCAACTCGTTCAGCCCTCCAACATCCTCCCACGTCACTTTAGGAATGATAGAGAAGCCTTCTCTTCGTAAAGAGGGCTGCACCATTTTAGCTGCCTCCTGTACAAACCACAGAGTGCAAAACCTTAGTTTTTGATGAAACCAATCTAGCCCCAAAGGCAAGGCAAGCAAGAAATGCACAAAAAAAAACCAACAATTTAGAATACTACCACACAAATAGAAGTTGTTAGAATTATGAGTGCATTATGTTCACCTATATTTTGATGAACTTATCTCAACTTATTTGAACTTATCCAAACTTATTTGAACATATTGAACCTTATTTTATAACTTATTGGAACTAATCTGAACTTATTTGTCTAAAACTTGTCTTTATAAGGTGAACAAAATGCACCCAACTATGCATAAGATTATTAAGACTACGTCGTAGAACCTAAACCATGCACATTAAATCTTTGTTTTTCGGCATCAAAAAGGAAGTTTCAAGTTTAAAAGTCCAAATATATTCATAGCACAAATTATAAATTCAAAGATAGTAGCTAATAAGTTCTTTGAAGTTCGATTCAAACTTAATTACACAACTACAAATAGTTCAACAAGTTTTAAGGGCTAATAAGTTCAATTAAAGTCCAATAAAAGTCTCATATGTTTAGTCTATGTCTAATAAGTTCAGAAACAAAATACAAAAATAATTAATAAAAAAACAACTCAACTATCCAAACAAGAGTGTCACCCACAAACACCACAGTACATGGAGGCCTTTGTATTAAAATTTTATATCGTGTCAACCATATCAGCATTCGAAGTTAAGATTACCTCAAAATCGATCATCAAAATGCTTAGCTTTTCCATCTCTTCATGAGATTCATCTGGGTGATCTTCAGAAAATTTACCACCCTTGTCAGATGCCCTCCTTTGATCAATGAACCTTTTCATGGCAAGAATTCCAGCCTTGTTGACCAAATGTGCTAAATCAGCACCAACAAAGCCTGGAGTTGCTCTGGCTATTTTTGTCACATCAAAGTCACCTTCAAGCCTTACATTTTGTGTCAATAAGGAGAGTATCTCAGCCCTCGCATTTTCATCAGGAACAGATAATAAAATCTCTTTATCAAATCTCCCAGGCCTCCTCAGTGCAGGGTCAATTGCATCTGGCCTGTTGGTAGCTCCGATAACAAGTACATAGCCTAAGCTCTCAACATCTTCAGAATTGGGAGTCTCACTACTGGGCTTCACAATCCCATGGAACTCATCCATGCATGTCAATAATTGAGTAACAATCCGTCGCTCCATCTCTCTCTGTGCATTTTCTCTTTTCGAAGCAATTGCATCAAACTCATCAATAAATACAATTGAGGGAGCAGTTTTGTATGCTTTTGAAAAGAGCTCGCGGATTTTTTCCTCTGATCCACCTAAATATTTACATTAGCCCAAAATGTCAATCTCACAATAGCAAAGAGTTAAATCAGTCAAATTTCACACTAATGGTTAAAATTCAACAATGCATTATGGTCATCTCACCCTAGCCCCTACGTAATAGTTTCTAACAAAAATTATGAGAAAATAGGGAAGTTAGAAATTTGTCGTAAATATTTTTTGCTGAAATATTTTGGTGGCATATATAGTTACAGGCTTACAGCAGTATGGTGAGGGAAAGACAAACAACAACAGGAATCTGGGACAGAAACAGTAGCAATAATAGCTTCTTAAGCTACTGAACATGTGATTGAACTAAGTCCATACTTGATCTACATGGGTCTACTGCGGTCAGATATGTTAAATGCAGGTCTAATTCTGCCAGGTGAAGTGTTACAAGCTAAATGCAGGCTGCAGCAACAAACAACCATTTATCTAGAAGACAACACCGAGGTGAAACTGGTGCTTTCCAAGATTCATTTGTAATTTGTAATTGGTTCCTTGACTAAAAAAGCTTGCCAAAAACAGGATCAATCCGAGCTCCAGGGTTTTCTTCTAGGATTGTGATATCCTTGTCAATCGTGACTCAACCATATGTTCCCATGCATGATTACTGTTCAGATAGTAGTGACACAAACAGATTTCCATGGATATCCAAACCCTCCCCTCTCCAGCACAACCCAAAAGTATATTTAACGAAAAGGATACCGCATAGGAAGACTTAGGAGTCTTATTACTTAACAAGCTGAGTTTGTATAAAATGCTCATTGATAAGAAGTTAAGAATTTCCTGAAAGAATGTTCAGACAATTTCTTATAGTATCGACTTCGAATCAATTTTAGTACCAAAATCAATATCAGTATCAATGTTCTTATACGAGAATACCACAACGGACTCATGTCGCCTTCATACACTCATACCACTACAAATTCTTATAAACTAGCTTTCAAACTCGTGCAATCACACTAAAACTAATTGTAATCATAATTCACAAGTAAAATACAACTACAACAGAATTCCAATATTCTAAAAATTCATAATCTTAATAGCATTCTATAAAAGATAGAGAGTTACCAGAGACACCAGACACAAGCTCCGGCGCCGAAATCTGATACAAAGGAAATCCAGTCTCATTAGCAATTGCTTGAGCTAACCTAGTCTTTCCACAACCAGGAGGACCATGTAACAAAATTCCAGAAACTGGCTTCACATTAAGCCATTGCAATAATTTCGGATAACGCAATGGTTGAATTACCTCCCATTCCAATTCTTCCAACTCTTTCTTAATCCCTCCAAAATCCCTAAACCTAGGTCCACAACTTTTTCCCCCAATTTTAACTTCTATACTACAATTATCACTCGAATTCTTCTTCTTCTTCATCAACTCCTCATTATCATCATCATTAGCAGCAGAATTAGGGTTTATATCCATGTATCCTTCCCTAAGCATGGATTTCATGACATCAAACTTCGGCGAAACTTCTTCTTCTTCAACGCTCGACATAGAAAACGACGACGTTACAGACGACGTAGACGCAGCATGTTGGAGAATCGTTATTCCGGCGACGGCGATGAATAGGTTGTGCATGTTGGAGAATTTGACGGATTTTGTGGCGGAAGGGGATGAGTTTGTAGTGTTTGTAGTCGGAGAAAGATGAGTAGAGATGATCGGCGATTTCGCCGGGAGAAAGATGAGTGATTTTGCAAGTGTGAATGCGTTCGTGAATTACAGTCGGTGATAATGGCGGCGGCGAACGTTTTCGCAGTGGAACTCCTCGTCTTCTACCCATCTCTCTCTTAACTGTCCCGCGAACGTAGTCGTGTTTTTAACTTTTTATGAAATCTTTGTATGTAGTTTTCTTTTGAGGGGGAGAGCTATATAAAGACAACGTCTCTGGTAGACCGGGTTACAAAAAAAAAAAAGCTTCACTTGGTCATGTACTTATTTGCGCCCGCAACGAGTGGTTTAATTTTATGAAATTTGTATGTAGTTTTTGGGAGAAAAGACAACGACGTACCGGTTAAAAAAAAAAAAAACACTTATCATTTTAAAACGTTTCAAAATAAGTAAAACATACCTTAAATGAAAAAAAAAGTGACAAAATGACAATAGTACCCATTACAAACTTGTGTGGTTTGCTTTTCTCTCTCCTCCTTTTGATAATGAAAAGGGTATTTTATGACTTTTTGGCTTTTGAAAGTGATGTTTATTAAATCTTGTGCCCAATCCCTATGTTTCACTTATTATGGAACGGATGAAGTATATCATACGAAAACTGACTATATTTGAAAATTGAATATATCATATAAAAAACTAACGGTATAAAAGGTGATTATATCATACAAAAAACTGACTATATCAAACGAAAACTGAATATATCATATAGTTTCCGTAGTTATTGTGAAGCCGATTCGTTTAAGTTTTTTTTCCATATAGAGAATGGAGATTAGGGTCGTCTTCTCTTAAAATTGCAACCTTAGATGTAGAAATGATACTATTACTTTCTCGGTTCTATCCCATAATATAGTATTTGTTTTTCATTTTTCACGGGAATTAAGGTGGTGGAAAATATTATAATTTGTAGTTGATGCATTACATGTATTTGATAGTCAATGGTTGATTCTGGAAATAATTTTGTCGACCCAATGGTTAATCGAGCCACTAGAAATAGATATTACTATGTCTCTTCGTGTGACTTTTAGTAAGTCTTAGAATAAAAAAATCTTCTCGAAAAGCGTGAATAGAGTAGCTAGCACCCAAAGACTTGTAAAAAAAGTCATCTGAAAAATGTGTCGAAAAGTTACATCGAAAAGCGTAATAAGGGTGTGTTCGCCAATAGCTTTTGAACTAACTTTTAGTGTTTGGACTAAATTCTCTTTGGTAGCCCTTAACTATTTGTTTTTCTCTTTGGTAGCTTTTTTTATGGGTTAATGTCCCTGGTAGTCCTAAATTAATTAAAATGTTAGTAAAATAGGATTATTTAATGAAAAACGTTTAGTTAGTGTTAAAAACGTTAGTTAGTGAGTTACCCACCCCATTAGTTTGACCCATGTTTCCACCACGCCTTCCCCACCCTCCCCCCAGCCCCCTCCCACCACCCCCCGTTTGACACCGCGTCGTTTGCCCCCCCCCATGACACCTGCCGGATTTCCCCACCCTTCCCACCATCCTCGTCGATTTTCGCACCCTCCCCCACCCCGGTCGATTTCCGCACCCAAACCCCCCACCCCGTAGATTTATGGGCTCGCGTGGGCTTCTAGGTTGTTCCACTTCATGAATATCGACGGGGGTGCGGGGTTTGGGTGCGAAAATCGACCGGGGTGGGGGGGGAGGGTGCGAAAATCGACAGGGGTGGGGAGAAGGGTGGGGAAATCGGCGGGTCTTGCGGGGGAGGGGCAAACGACGCGGTCTTTGGGGTGGGGGAGGGGCAAGGGATGTGCGGGGTTGGAGAAGGGGGGCTGCTGGGCGGTGGTGGGAGGGGGGCTGCTGGGGTGGGAGAGGGTTAGGTTTAGGGTTAGGTTAACCACTCACTAACAGCGATTTAACGGTTGAATTGCAATTAAGCCTACGGAATTAGCATGTGCATTAATTTAGGGCTACCAGGGACATTAACCCATAAGAAAAGCTACCAAAGAGAAAAACAAATATTTAAGGGCTACCAGAGAGAATTTCCCAAACTCTAAAATAGTGAAAAGTAGTGTTTGAAGTAGCTTTGATGTTTGAACTAATCTACTATCCTTAGAAAAGTTTCGTTTAACTCAGTGTTCAAACGAATAGTGAAATGAGTGAGGAAAACTCGAAATTCACTTTAGATAAGCGATGAGGAAATCTGAGCCCTCCATCACT
The DNA here is from genome assembly GCA_947648045.1 of Beta corolliflora. Classification (NCBI taxonomy): domain Eukaryota; kingdom Viridiplantae; phylum Streptophyta; class Magnoliopsida; order Caryophyllales; family Amaranthaceae; genus Beta; species Beta corolliflora. The sequence continues at coordinate 1,347,102 of CANSZD010000712.1, forward strand.
GGGCTAACATGAGCCTCACGATCTTTCTTTCTCTTTTACACTCTCTCCTCACCTCAATTGACTATTCTGTCGTATCAGTTCACGCTTCTTTCACTTTCTCTCTCTCCTCTCTCCCTCTCTTCTCTTTCCTCTTTGTAAACTGCAAAGATTAGGGTTTGCCAAACGAATTTGAGAAACGATATCTCGGAGTAGGAAATTGATGCGGAATTTGGATTAACAAAGCACCAAAATCCTCAGTCGTCTCGTGTTTTGAAAAAGTTATAAATATTAGCTTTTGGGGTAGGTTTGAAGATGAATATACTTAGTTTATTTTTGTTATTTTTCTAAACTAACAACTAGTTTTATTGAACATTAATTACTATAAAATTCATTTCACACTGAAACTCTCACATTTGATATCACACAATTTACCAGTGGCATAATAACTGACAGTTACCGCAACAACTACTTTTACCAAACAAACCCAAAAAAATTGCCTCGAAAAAGTAAAAAAGTCGTCTGGAAAAGCACGGGCCAAGATGGAATAGTGCATTTGATGTTGAAGCAAAGCAGTGGCTCAACATTTGGATGCTTTGCTTAATTTGGGAAACGGGATGATGTGCTTGCCTGCTTGGCTTCATATTGGCTTGATTGTAAGACGTCTAGGTCGTCACCCAAGACATATATCTATATTGTCAAATTCACAGTCAAGCGCACTGCGCACAAGTCCACAATACATTCTCATCACTTCATTCCCTGCCAAATTGTATCAACTTGTTAGGAATATTAGGGTATCATAAAGATATTCCTAAATAATAATATATCCTAAAGATATTATCATATCTTTATGATACCCTAATATTCCTAACACAACTTGAAGCCTTTTGCCATTTTATGAACTATTTACCTTTCAGTTGAACGAAGAGTGAGTGGTGTTGCAAGTGTTCAAGGGATGCCTGGCTGAGACGGAGGTAATTAAGCATGGGTCTTGGATAACTTTTTAAGAGAGAAAGGACGTACAGAAGTATGAATGTACTTATTTTATTTCATGAGATTTGAATGTTGAAGACTCTATTTTCTGAGATTTGCATGTGTTATTTGGCTGAACTCAAAGTCATACCTTGTCAGCTAATGATTTCGAGTGTCGACCCACACCAACTTGAATTGTATACTCCTATAACTTAAAATCTTCATAACCAATTCAAAATCTTAACAAAATTAGTTTCAGAAGATTAGCTAATTTTTTTCGTTAAAAGAATGTAGTTTATTTTTAATAGAATATTTTATTTCCCACAATTACTCACAAATAATTTAGGCGGAAAATTCTTTTTGATGAGAGTGACATTTGTCATTTTTTTGTTTTCGATTTAGTATAATTTAATAGATAGAATAATTATTCAGAGGAAGAGGTGGTAGCCCAAGTGCCACCCCGAATATTAAATCGGTTGAGGCGCCTAGAATTTTCACCCCACCATGTGCACCATATTTTTCGGATAGTATCTGAATCCATCTTCAAGAGAGTAAACATAGCACTATAGCAGTAGACTGATGTAGTTGAACGGCTGAAAAGCTGTGAATCTGTAATGCCTTCACAATCAGAGAAGGCAGGGTGGGTTCCAACTCCCACTAGTCCACTACAAGTTTAGCTACAAAGTACAATGCCCAACTGCCAAATTCAAAGAGAACATTGAAATAAGGACACTTCAGATGGTAGGAATTAGGAATATATGCTTCTGAATTGACTTTTATAAGTGACAACATTAAAGATTTGAATACCATATAATGTAAAATCCTAAAAGACATCTTTTTACAGATAAAATATAAGCAAAACCCTTGAGTTCCAGGTAAAAGACTAATGTTTATCTAGCATAAATTTCCATGTACAGAAGTAAATGACAGCAGAAGTCCGGCCAACAGCCAATTACTAAAATTCGATGCAGGCCTTGAAATTGAGACCTCTATAGCTCTCTTTTACTCGTGTTTCTTTCCCCAGTACTTTCTGGTAGGCATCTTACTGAGAACACGAGTATCAATCTTCTTATAATGGTGTGTCATGCTGCCGAGGAGATTCTCTACAAAGCCATCAACTTGATCTTCATATTTTTCATACAGAACTGGTAGTGTGTGTGCAGCAACAAAACCTGATGCCAAGGGCTTAGTAAAAGAGAATCATAGTAGATGGAGGCAGGCCTGGACCTCAGCATACGCCATAGGCTTATCCATATGGTGAAGATAAAAACACCAAAGAAAGATATTTAAAGTTCATATTCCATGAAGGAATAAATTGAAATGGAGTGGAGGGGGTTGTGGAGAACAAGGGTGGGGCAAGGGGAAGCAAGTAGACAATTAGACATTGGTATGTTTAGATTTTAGAATTCATACGATAGAAATTTCTCGAGTATCATTAAAGGGCTTACGGCATCGTTCAAAGAATTAAAGCAACCAGTTGGGAGGTATGAGTATAGTATGTGCAGTCTCATGGTAAGATTGTGAGATCGAAAGACAGTGTAAATTTTTTTGCAAACGAGAAGTTACATAAGAAAGACAACATCCTAGGAAGTAGGAGGTAGGAAGTAGGATAAGACTAATAAACATGGAAGCTACCAACTTCCAACATACTAGAGTAATTAATAACAAGATAGAAGCATAAATGTTCAGGGGAAACAAGCTTGAAAGTCAAAGTACCAATTATATACATGACCATAAAAACATGAGTTGACAAACAATTCAAGAGATTGCAAGTACGATTACGAAGTACAATAAGATTTAGCAACTCTTACCAATGTAGATAACTGTCAGGAAATTGCACCAAGTCCCTATCATAGCAGACACCACCAAGCCTGATACAACCTAAAGATAACCAATATAACAAATTCAAACATTCCATTTCAAAATTTATTTTTATCATCTTTTTTGCTTGTGTCTGAAAGGGATTTAAACAGGGAGGAAAAAGAGAAAAAAATTTAAGCATATGCAATGGGGTAAGTGGGAAGACGTATTAACACTTTATTCCTAGATAAAGAAGTAATACTTGAAAGATCAGGTTAACTGTACACTATAACAAAATCTAATGAACAGTAAAGCAAAGAGCCAAGGATGACAGAATCTGATGAAATAACAGACATACATAAAAGAGTCCTCAAATTGCTACAAGATGCAGTTAAATAGCCACAAAACTCATGAAAGCAGGCAAAACAAGATTCAACAAGTCAAATACTCAGTTTTTTTTTTTCTTTTTTTTTTAAGAGGAAAGAGAGCCTAGGCTAGATTCTAGAAGAAGAGCAGCCTAATTCATTCTTTCAAATAATAAGAGTTTGGGATCCAGTACTTCAAAAATTACTGCGCCCACACTACGTTGAAGAATATCCTTAAGCTTGCTAGAAGCTTCAAGCTTATTAGCTGCATTAAAGTCCCTAGAATTTGTGTTAAAGTGATCTGGCCCAAAAGGCTAGAAAGGGACTCTAGTTTTCTTTGCTCGTTTCCTCTACTACCAAAAAATAATAATAAGTCAGATAGTTTAAACTTTAAAGTTTAAAGTAAACAACTGATGTCACTTCAATCAAAGTATACATGCGAGGAAGCATTACTAGAAAAACAAGCAATTTTTCAAGATTATCTTCAAATAATTACATACTCTTTAGGAATTAGTTTCTACTCCGCATGTGCATCGTCAATTACATACTATACTGGCAAGCCTCTTAAACAATAATCAGCCACGTGAACAAACTTGGAACAGAAGCCGAGGCAGTGAAGAGGTTAATTTTCAGTTGAACATCAGAACATTTTAAACATTTTGAATTTTTTATTGACGTTTTACATGCACAGTCAAGAAATAAGAAGCAAATAACTGAACATAATAATCAAACAGCATAATAAAAAAGGGCAAAAAAAAAAAAGGAAAGAAACAGATATGTTACACACCAGAACAAATTCCTTTAAGTTCCCCCCACAAGCAATTTTTTGCAGAAATCTTAATGTGCGGTTGACTTCTCTACCAACTGCCACGGCGATATTAACAAACCACTCATCCGGCACTTGAATCTGTGGGATTTCCGATGATGACCTGTACACACAGAAGATTACAAAGATTTCAGGAGAAATAAACAAACTCAACTGAAGATAGCGCCAAGAAAAATAAAACTTGAACAACGCATAACCTGTTCGTGAAACCAGAGGCCTTTGACCAAAGAAACTGACCAAGCATGCCCAGAGCCATACCAAAACAGACAAGGGGCAGAAAATTGTAATTCAGCCATTCAAATATAAACCAGAGAGCAGTAGCACCACCAATGACACCAGCAGAAATTTTCTTGTTCCTCCATAACAAGACATCAGCAGCTGCTCTTACAAGCAAGAGAAAAAAAGTATTAACATATTCGATCTTCCACAAGGTTGAAAGGAATATAGCAGACAATAACTCAACTACAAAAATTGAGAGGACAGAAGAAGAAACAAGAAGCTTACATTTTCCACCTCCCAAAACCTTATGCACAGGTTCCTGACGTCCAAAAAGACGATTCAGCTTACAGACAACAGGATTGGATATTTCCTCCTCAAAAAAGGAACCAGGCTTCTGTTTATGAACACCTTCAGCTAACGTTTCCATTATGTTGTTGAGAAGATTCTCAGATGTAATGTTTTCAGGCATTTTCTGTGTAGATTGATTTAACCAAGAATCTTTAGAAACAATAACCAATGAATTTGCTTGTTCTTCAGATAAATATAGTTTTAAGTTTTCTTTTTTCCTTTGTCATGCTAACTCCATTTGCATTGTAGCTCATATGTAGTAGAGACAAGATTATAATATCTTAGTAGCTTACAAGTCTATCAACAAGTTTCTTTTACACAATAGTCTCACTACTCCCCTACATGCTTTCACAAACTAACAACCGAAAAACACCAGGTATAAAATCATTTTTGCGATGAACAAAGACAAATGTCACAATATAAGCCACTACGGCTACCTCCTGCCTTGCAATCACATAGTGAACTACAAAGAGCTGGCACCATGACAGTGCCAAGTCTCACATAAACTTTGGTGAATTAGCATTCACACCGGAAGGGCATGAAAATTTTAATCGTAACATCTATTCACAAACCAACCCCTCTCCACAAAAACTAAGAAAGGCCAGAATAGCAGCTCAGAATTGTTCTATGTAACTCTGTAAGACAAAATTTTCTGGATATAATCTCAATCAAAGACATCAGTTCCATATGCGCAAAATGCTAATTAAAACAAAGATCCCTACAAATTTAACATCATCATTTCTTATTAAAGAAAAAAAAACCCAATTTCAGATTTTAGCAATCATATTGAAAATTAAATTTACAATTAAAAAATTTAAAAAAATTCCATTTTCAAATTCACAGGAAAGTGCCTAATAATGACTATCTAATAAGAAAGCAAAAGGAAAAAAAAAGCCATCTCAGAAAGGCACATGTGATTATGTGAAAGCAATCACTCAAACGCAAAAACAAAAGGGTAACCTGAAAAGTAGGTGGGATTAAATAGATAAAGATAGAGATTAAAATATAACAGTGAATTGCTAATCAACCTAAAAAGGCCAGAACTTATACAATAAGTTATCTTAATAATTAAAAAAAAAAACTCAGGCTCTTTATCTAATCAGAAATTCAAAGATATTGTAAAGATTCAAGTACCAAAATTGAAAAATACCCATTTCACAGTGGAACACTAAAAACCAAAAAATTAACCAAGATGAACTAAAGAAGAAATCATTAAAAAAAAAAAACTACCCATTTGACTATTTCATAAAACATCACAATGAAACTAAAATTTATCAATGAACCCAGTTAAAAGCATGAAAATTTCATGAAATCTAAGATGAACCCAGTAACACAGAAGAATAATTAGACAAAATTAATTGATAAAAATGCGAAAATAAAGATGGGAAATGAGCAGAAAATAGCACAAACCAACGAAAAGAAGCTGAGTAAGTAGCAGTATTTGAGTGATTAATTGAAGAAGGAAGAGATGGGTAGATGAGTTTTGCGGGGTTAGTTGTTTTTTTTTATGATGGTGTTATGCAGCGGTTAAAAAAAAAAAAGGTTGTAGAAGTTGTAGTATGATGAGTTTTCGTCAATTGGAGTCTTCTCTTGAAAAGTATCTCACATTTTTGGCGTCTTAATATGGACCAATTGTTTTGCCTTGATCTTGTTGATTTTATTTGATTAACTATTCCGTCCAACTTTCTTTTTCCCCATGCTCCCACAATAACCACGTGTGGCAATTTTCTTCACATATGAATTAAAATAGTGTTGAGCAAACCCCTACTTACGAAAGACATTCTTATAAAAGTCGGTTATGTGGCGGTTAAACTAGACTTCGAGAAAGCTTGTGATCGTTTGAGATGGGGTTTTATGAGAGAATCTCTACTTGAACTTCGTCTTCCTCAAACAATTATTGATCTGGTAATGAATTGTATTACGTTGGTTGAATTCCAGATTTTATGGAAAGGGGAGTTTACTAACCAATTCTCTCCTAGTCGAGGCATCCACCAAGGAGACTCTTTTATCTCCTTATCTTATATGTGATCTGTATGGAGCATTTGGCCCATCTTATTGAGCATGAAGTAAGTTTGGGAAGTTGGCATCCAGTTGGTGCTACCAGGAATGGGCCTAAAATCTCTTACTTAGCTTTTGCGAACGATTTGATTCTTTTCTATGAAGCTACTGTTAGCCAAGCCCAAGTTCTAAAGAGTTGTTTGGACAAGTTCCGTCAAGCTTCGGCAAGTAAGGTCTTTGATAAATCTCGGGTTTATTTTACAGATAATTCTCACTTTAATTTTCGATATGCTATTTGCAATGAATTAAGGATGGAATCAACTTATGACTTTGGTAAATACTTGGGACTTGGGAGTCCCTACTATCAGTGACCAATCTACATAAACTTTGATGCGATAAGCGAAATTTCATAAAATAATTTTCTAACATCAAATATCCAAGATCTCATGCATAGATTAATACGAACCAATAGCAGATAAATCATACCTCTGATGCACGATTTTCACTAGCTTTCCAAGTGCTTCAACATCCAATATGAAGATCAAGAACTTCAAGTGTAGTTGCTCTACTCGATCGACTAAGCAACGAAAAAGATCCTAGAGAGTGCTTGCTAGAATAATAGGGAGAGCTCTCTCTATATATATGTAATGACACCGACTTCAAGGTAGGTTTAAGGTTTAAAAGATGATCACCTATATTCCCTTTCCTTATCCCCATAGTGGCCGGAGTTTTCTAAGGTGAGTAACCACTTTGGTTACTCTCCTTATCTTGTTGAATTACTTAATATGTATGACCTAATAAAAATTAAATACAATTAGCAATAAGTTTAATCTTATTAGGGCTTAGAGATTGTAGTTGGTTTACTTGCTTACTGGTAGGGTCCTGAAAAACACACCCATGTTCATCAAACATAATCTTGAGTTTGCTATGCTCTATAAGCTTGCTTGGAGATACCAAGTTATGCTAAAATCCAGGAAGAAATAAGACATTCATTAGTCTTATTTTAGGAAATTTTCCACCCTTCCAATCTTTCGTATTGTTCTAGTACTTCCATCTGGAAGTCCCACATGTATAGGCTCCTTCAATTGCTTCAACTCTATGAACAAATTTTCATTGCTTGCCATATGATATGAGTCTCCAGAATGAATCTATTATCCTAGATTATGAGTCAAATATTTCATTCTTAAATGTAACATTTGAGGCATAATTGATAGTTGCAAAGTTGCTTGAGTGACTACTTCCACCTTGTTATCATTTTCATTACCTGTTGCACACTTATTATCCTTTATACCCTTTATTGATCCACCTTGATCAGATCATCAAATGGGGTCTCCTGGTGTGACTCTTCATTTTGTTGCCCAACAGTTGCAGCATATTTTATTACTCATTTCTCTCTTGGTTCATCTCCTTATTTGAACTTGGGATACCCAATGATCTTGTAGCACTTCTTTTTGCAGTGACCTTTCATACCATAATGATCACATTTCTTTCCCTCCTTGTCCATTCTCAATTTATTTTCGTCTTTCTTCTGGAAATTTTGGAGAGGTCCCAAGTTAGAGCTTTGCTTGTGTGCACCTAGTGCATTCACATCTGGAGTGTTGTTCGCACTCTCAGTCATCTGGAGTGTTGGGTATCACTGAGCCTTAGCCAAAATGGGTTGATTTTTTATTTTATTTTTTGACAAGAGGCCCAGGTTGCAGGAGGATAGCGGGAGGCGTACCCTGGGCCTAACATGTCCAGTTTGACCTGTTTCTGGCTTTTTAAGATGTATTGACTCGACTTTAAATATATGACCTAACACTGTAGCTAACCCTAAAAAAACACTATAGCCGACGAAAATTAGACAAACAGAAAATTCACTACCGTCGTAAGTCAAGTCAAGTCCTAACAATGGTAACAGCACAATGGTAGCACTGCCATGGCGACCGCCCACCACCAGAATTACGATGAATGGTACGACATTTGCCCAAAAATACTGCATACTCGTTGATGACCTGTATAGGTTCTTCCGACCGATGTTTACGACCGTGGAATATACTTCATTTGCTAATTTTTACGCCAACTCCTTAAAAGAACAAACGAAGATCCCTATGATGGCACGATCCCTTGACAATGGTCGCGATTACGAGCACGCCAGTATTTTGGCCGAATGTCGTACCGGTCATCGTAATTCTAGTGTATTTGCAAAGTGGTGGGGGTGTTCGGTGAAGGGGGGTGTTTGCAGTGGTGGGGGCAACGGGTGGGGGGAGGGGTGTTAGGGTTAGGGTTAGAAATTAGAGGTTAGAGTTAATTAGGAGTTAGATGTTAGGGTTTAGTTAGGTTAACTAAGGTTATATAAGGGGTGAATTAGGGTTAAGACTAACGGAGTTAACCGTCATTAGGTATTAAGGGCATTTGGGTGTATTATTATGAAACTTAGGGAGACCCCGTGTATTTTAAAAAGGTTGGGGGGTACCTCGTGAATTTTCTGAAAATTCGGGGGTATTTGGTGAAAAAAACCGAAAAAATAAAAATAGAGGTTAGAAATTAGAATCATACCTTAGGGTGTTGTATCAACATAAGAGAAAGACAATGTTTATTGATCGCTTCCATGATGATTCGCAGTGAGTAGATGTGGTTTTTAGAACTTCGATGATTCGCATTGAGTAGAGGGTGATTTTTAGGGTTATAACAGGGTGGGGGTTGAAAAGGGTTGGTTTTATAGGGTGGGTTTCATTTGAGGTTTTTTCCAAAATAACAAAAAAGAAAATCATGTTGCCCGGATTCGAATTAGGAACCTCAGTATTTGTACTGAGAAATCTCATTTACACCACAACATCACACTTGAAAATGAAAAATCAGAGATTGTAAATTTTATAATTAAGATTTGTTTTGACATAGCTCGTGAAAAAAGAATAAATCTGGGAGATATAATTTATTGTCAATAATCCTCTCACAAAAAATTTATTGTAAATTAAATTTTAATATTTGATTTTCTGGTACTTCAACGAAAAAAATGGTTACCGACCGAAAGGACTAGAAAATTAAATAATGAAACTTCAGAATATTGAATTCATGAGAAGCTGTTCAAGATTAAATTCTGAAAAAAAATGAGGAACAATAACATATAAATATCAAAAATTAAATTCTAAAGATCTGAAAACATGGACAAGAAAGATTTGGAAAATTGAGGTCAAAACCTTAATACATAAATAATATAATAATAAATTTTTGACTTAATCAGAAATAATCCAAAACTTGACTTATTTTGGGAGACCACGCAAAGGTTGCCTTATTTAAAATAATTTTTCCTTAATAATATAATAATAATTTTTTGATATGATATCCAGAAAAAATACATAAAAATATTGTAAAAATAGATTTTATATAGAAGTTATGTAAAGGCTAAAAAAGAAAATCATTCACGGTCTGGACCGAAAATCAAAACATCAAAAAATACGGACCAAAAAATGTTGATTTTTTCGGTCTGGACCGAAAAATCAAACATTCAAAAAACTTGGACCTAATTAAGGCACTAATTGTATTTTGAAAATTTGGGGGTACCTGGTGAATTTTCTGAAAATTCAGGGGTAATTGGTGAAAAAACGAAAAAATAAAAATACAAGTTAAATGCATACCTTAGGGTGTTGTATCAACATAAGAGGAGGACAATGGCTGATCGCTTCCATGATGATTTGCAGTGAGTAGGGGTGGTTTTTAGGGCTTCGATGATTCGCAGTGAATAAAGATAATTTTTAGGGTTATAACAAGGTGGGGGTTTAAAAGGGTTGGTTTTATAAACTGGGTTTAATTTGAGGTTTTTTTCCAAAATAAAAAAAAAATCATGTTGCCCGGATTCGAACTAGGAACCTCAGTATTCATAATGAGAGAAGTCATTTACACCACAACATCACACTTGAAAATGAAAATTCAGAGATTGAAAATTTTTATAATTAAGATTTGTTTTGACATAGCTCGTGAATAGATCTGGGAGATATAATTTATTGTCAATAATCTTCTAAAAAAAAAAATTAATGTTCAACGAAAAAATGGTTCTTGACTGTAAAGGAGTAGAAAATTAAATAATGAAACTTGAGAATATTGAATTCATGAGAAGCTGTTCAAGATTGAATTCTGAAAAAAATTGAGGAACAATAACATATAAATATCAAAAATTAAATTCTAAAGATCTGAAAACATGGACAAGAAAGATTTGGAAAATTGAGGTCAAAACTTTAATACATAAATAATATAATAATAAATTTTTGACTTAATCAGAAATAATCCAAAACTTGACTTATTTTGGGGAGACCATGCAAAGGTTGCCTTATTTAAAATAATTTTTTCTTAATAATATAATAATAATTTTTTGATATAGTATCCATAAAAATTACATAAAAATATTGTAAAAATAAATTTTATTGAAGTTATGTAAAAGCCAAAAAAGAAAATCATTCGCGGTCTGGACCGAAAATCAAAACATCAAAAAAGACGGGCCAAATAACTGTTGATTTTTTCGATCTCGACAAAAAAATCAAACATTCAAAAAACTTGGACCTAATTAGGGCACTAATTGTATTTTGAAAATTTGGGGGTACCTGGTGAATTTTCTGAAAATTCAGGGGTACTTGGTGAAAAAACCGAAAAAATAAAAATACAAGTTAAATGCATACCTTAGGGTGTTGTATCAACATAAGAGGAGGACAATGGCTGATCGCTTCCATGATGATTTGCAGTGAGTAGGGGTGGTTTTTAGGGCTTCGATGATTCGCAGTGAATAAAGATAATTTTTAGGGTTATAACAAGGTGGGGGTTTAAAAGGGTTGGTTTTATAAACTGGGTTTCATTTGGGGTTTTTTTCCAAAATAAAAAAAATCATGTTGCCCGGATTCGAACAAGGAACCTCAGTATTCATAATGAAGATGTCATTTACACCACAACATCACACTTGAAAATGAAAAATCAGAGATTGAAAATTTTATAATTAAGATTTGTTTTGACATAGCTCGTGAAAAAAGAATAGATCTGGGAGATATAATTTATTGTCAATAATCTTCTCAAAAAAAAATTATTGTAAATTAAATTTTAATATTTGATTTTCTGGTACTTCAACGAAAAAATGGTTATTGACTGTAAAGGAGTAGAAAATTAAATAATGAAACTTGAGAATATTGAATTCATGAGAAGCTGTTCAAGATTGAATTCTGAAAAAAATTGAGGAACAATAACATATAAATATCAAAAATTAAATTCTAAAGATCTGAAAACATGGACAAGAAAGATTTGGAAAATTGAGGTCAAAACTTTAATACATAAATAATATAATAATAAATTTTTGACTTAATCAGAAATAATCCAAAACTTGACTTATTTTGGGGAGACCATGCAAAGGTTGCCTTATTTAAAATAATTTTTCCTTAATAATATAATAATAATTTTTTGATATAATATCCATAAAAAGTACATAAAAATATTGTAAAAATAAATTTTATAGAAGTTATGTAAAAGCCAAAAAAGGAAATCATTCGCGGTCTGGACCGAAAATCAAAACATCAAAAAAGACGGACCAAATAACTGTTGATTTTTTCGATCTGGACCAAAAAATCAAACATTCAAAAAACTTGGACCTAATTAAGGCAATAATTGTATTTAGAAAATTTGGGGGTACCTGGTGAATTTTCTGAAAATTCAGGGGTAATTGGTGAAAAAACGAAAAAATAAAAATACAAGTTAAATGCATACCTTAGGGTGTTGTATCAACATAAGAGGAGGACAATGGCTGATCGCTTCCATGATGATTTGCAGTGAGTAGGGGTGGTTTTTAGGGATACGATGATTCGCAGTGAATAAAGATAATTTTTAGGGTTATAACAAGGTGGGGGTTTAAAAGGGTTGGTTTTATAAACTGGGTTTCATTTGTGGTTTTTTTCCAAAATCTAAAAAAATCATGTTGCCCGGATTCGAACTAGGAACCTCAGTATTCATAATGAGAGATGTCATTTACACCACAACATCACACTTGAAAATGAAAAATCAGAGATTGAAAATTTTATAATTAAGATTTGTTTTGACATAGCTCGTGAAAAAAGAATAGATCTGGGAGATATAATTTATTGTCAATAATCTTCTCAAAAAAAAATTATTGTAAATTAAATTTTAATATTTGATTTTCTGGTACTTCAACGAAATAATGGTTCTTGACTGTAAAGGAGTAGAAAATTAAATAATGAAACTTGAGAATATTGAATTCATGAGAAGCTGTTCAAGATTGAATTCTGAAAAAAATTGAGGAACAATAACATATAAATATCAAAAATTAAATTCTAAAGATTTGAAAACATGGACAAGAAAGATTTGGAAAATTGAGGTCAAAACTTTAATACATAAATAATATAATAATAAATTTTTGACTTAATCGAAATAATCCAAAACTTGACTTATTTTGGGAGACCATGCAAAGGTTGCCTTATTTAAAATAATTTTTCCTTAATAATATAATAATAATTTTTTGATATAATATCCATAAAAAGTACATAAAAATATTGTCAAAATAAATTTTATAGAAGTAATTTAAAAGCCAAAAAAGAAAATCATTCGCGGTCAGGACCGAAAATCAAAACATCAAAAAAGACGGACCAAATAACTGTTGATTTTTTCGATCTGGAGCAAAAAATCAAACATTCAAAAAACTTGGACCTAATTAGGGCACTAATTGTATTTTGAAAATTTGGGGGTACCTGGTAAATTTTCTGAAAATTCAGGGGTACTTGTTAAAAAAACCGAAAAAATAAAAATACAAGTTAAATGCATACCTTAGGGTGTTGTATCAACATAAGAGGAGGACAATGACTGATCGCTTCCATGATGATTTGCAGTGAGTAGGGGTGGTTTTTAGGGTTTTGATGATTCGCAGTGAATAAAGATAATTTTTAGGGTTATAACAAGGTGGGGGTTTAAAAGGGTTGGTTTTATAAACTGAGTTTCATTTTGGGTTTTTTTCCAAAATAAAAAAAAAATCATGTTGCCCGGATTCGAACTAGGAACCTCAGTATTCCTAAAGAGAGATGTCATTTACACCACAACATCACACTTGAAAATGAAAAATCAGAGATTGAAAATTTTATAATTATGATTTGTTTTAACATAGCTCGTGAAAAAAGAATAAATCTGGGAGATATAATTTATTGTCAATAATCTTCTCAAAAAAAAATTATTGTAAATTAAATTTTTAATATTTGATTTTCTGGTACTTCAACGAAAAAATGGTTCTTGACTGTAAAGGAGTAGAAAATTAAATAATGAAACTTGAGAATATTGAATTCATGAGAAGCTGTTCAAGATTGAATTCTGAAAAAAATTGAGGAACAATAACATATAAATATCAAAAATTAAATTCTAAAGATCTGAAAACATGGACAATAAAGATTTGGAAAATTGAGGTCAAAACTTTAATACATAAATAATATAATAATAAATTTTTGACTTAATCAGAAATAATCCATAACTTGACTTATTTTGGGGAGACCATGCAAATGTTGCCTTATTTAAAATAATTTTTCCTTAATAATATAATAATAATTTTTTGATATAATATCCATAAAAAGTACATAAAAATATTGTAAAAATAAATTTTATAGAAGATATGTAAAAGCCAAAAAAGAAAATCATTCGCGGTCTGGATCGAAAATCAAAACATCAAAAAAGACGGACCAAATAACTGTTGATTTTTTCGATCTGGACCAAAAAATCAGACATTCAAAAAACTTGGACCTAATTAGGGCACTAATTGTATTTTAAAAATTTGGGGGTACCTGGTGAATTTTCTGAAAATTCAGGGGTACTTGGTGAAAAAACCGAAAAAATAAAAATACAAGTTAAATGCATACCTTAGGGTGTTGTATCAACATAAGAGGAGGACAATGGCTGATCGCTTCCATGATGATTTGCAGTGAGTAGGGGTGGTTTTTAGGGCTTCGATGATTCGCAGTGAATAAATTTAATTTTTAGGGTTATAACAAGGTGGGGGTTTAAAATGGTTGGTTTTATAAACTGGGTTTCATTTGGGGTTTTTTTCCAAAATAAAAAAAAAATCATGTTGCCCGGATTCGAACTAGGAACCTCAGTATTCATAATGAGAGATGTCATTTACACCACAACATCACACTTGAAAATGAAAAATCAGAGATTGAAAATTTTATAATTATGATTTGTTTTGACATAGCTCGTGAAAAAAGAATAAATCTGGGAGATATAATTTATTGTCAATAATCTTCTCAAAAAAAAATTATTGTAAATTAAATTTTAATATTTGATTTTCTGGTACTTCAACGAAAAAATAGTTCTTGAATGTAAAAGAGTAGAAAATTAAATAATGAAACTTGAGAATATTGAATTCATGAGAAGCTGTTCATGATTGAATTCTGAAAAAAAATTGGGGGTACCTGGTGAATTTTCTGAAAATTCAGGGGTACTTGGTGAAAAAACCGAAAAAATAAAAATACAAGTTAAAATCACACCATAGGGTGTTGTATCAACATAAGAGGAGGACAATGGCTGATCGCTTCCATGATGATTCGAAGTGAGTAGAGGTGGTTTTTAGGGCTTCAATGATTCGTAGTGAGTAGAAGATGATTTTTAGGGTTATAATAGGGTGGGGGTTTAAAAGGGTTGGTTTTATAGACTGGGTTTCATTTGGGGTTTTTTTCCAAAATAACAAAAAAATAATCATGTTGCCCGGATTCGAACTGGGAACCTCAGTATTCGTAATGAGAGATGCCATTTACACCACAACATGACACTTGAAAATGAAAAATCAGAGATTGGAAATTTTATAATTAAGATTTGTTTTGACATAGCTCGTGAAAAAAGAATAGATCTCGAAGATATAATTTGTCAATAATCCTCTCACAAAAAATTTATTGTAAATTAAATTTTAATATTTGATTTTCTGGTACTTCAACAAAAAAATGGTTCTCGACTGTAAAGGAGTAGAAAATTAAATAATGAAACTTGAGAATATTGAATTCATGAGAAGCTGTTCAAGATTGAATTCTGAAAAAAATTGAGGAACAATAACATATAAATATCAAAAATTAAATTCTAAAGATCTGAGAACATGGACAAGAAAGATGTGGAAAATTGAGGTCAAAACTTTAATACATAAATAATATAATAATAAATTTTTGACTTAATCAGAAATGGTTGTCTTATTTAAAATAATTTTTCCTTAATAATATAGTAATAATTTTTTGATATAATATCCATAAAAAGTACATAAAAATATTATAAAATTAAATTTTATAGAAGTTATGTTAAAGCCAAAAAAGAAAATCATTCGCGGTCTGGATCGAAAATCAAAACTTCAAAAAATATGGACCAAATAACTGTTTATTTTTTCGGTCTAGACCGCAAAATCAAACATTCAAAAAACTTTGACCTAATTAGGGCACTAATTGTAAGTTGTTTGCCCTTAGGCTCCAAAATCTTGGAAACGGTGCTGGTGAAGAAAGCAAGAAATTTGAGAGTTTCGGCAAGAAATCGTCGGATTCTGGGGTTGCCGCCCGTGACGGGCGATCTCAGCGGTGTATTGATACTGGTGTCGAAGATGAGAACCGTGTCATTCCATCGTGCAACTTCTGGTATGTTATTCTGTATTATGAAGTCTTTAATTTTTAATTGGGTTTTTTCGTTTGTTTTATCAAGATGAATTGTTTATTTTCAATTGAGTTTTATGTTAACATGTAATTCAACTGGGTATTGGTGGATTTTGATTAATGATTTTTAACTGGGTTTTTCTAATTGGGTTTGTTTTATCAAGATGAATTGTTTATTTTCAATTGGGTTTTATGTTAACATGTAATTCAACTGGGTATTGGTGGATTTTGATTAAAGATTTTAACTGGGTTTTCCTAATTGGGTTTGTTTTATCAAGATGAATTATTTATTTTCAATTGAGTTTTATGTTAACATGTAATTCAACTGGGTATTGGTTTTAATTGGATTTCTCTAAGCATACCAAAGGACCTTAGCAGATTTCACATTCATCAAGGTTGTAATAATATTTTCTTTTAGAGATTTCTGAGTCCAACATCTCGATTATATTGTCATTCATATCCCGTTCTAAATAATCGTGAATCTCGACTTAGGCTTAGTTATCTTCCCATTAATATACCCCTGTTAGTTTATAGAAGCTAAACCCATCTTAGCACTTCTACTTCAGTTAAGATAATTCCCTCTATTGAAGACCATTACTCGAACTTGCATTGTGTAGTTATCTACAAAAGAATAGGGGTGTTCAGAAAAACCCATCCCGAATAGCCGGGTCAAAATTTGATTTTTCTTATTCTTATCGGCTCGGGTACCCGACCCGGTAAAAACTATAAAATCCGGGTCGGGTAATAGGACACATATAAAGACCTCGTGGGTACCCTAGCACTCGTATTTTTATTAAAAAAAAAATTTCTTGGCAAATTTTGGCTGCGTGACTTATTGTGTTAGTGAGCTTTGGAATTTTGGACCATATAGATTAAAGAGGAGGTGGATACCCTCTTTAGGATCTCTGCGGAATTGGTAGAGTATTTGAAGATTAAGAACAAAAAGTTACTAGGCTACTTTAAGCTATAAGAAGGAGGTTTTTAGCAAGAGAACATGGTGTTTATTGCTCTTTTTGGGTGTTTTTTGGGTGGATACATGAATTCACTCTGCCTACAACTGATGCAGAATGAAGCTATTTATAATGAAAACTGAAAATTACTATTACTAAAGCAGGAGGTGACTCACCCCCTACTTTTACAAAGAGACTTTTACTTTTCTAAAAGTAATGGCTCTGGTTTAAAGAACAACAAAGCAGAGATAAGGTATCTGCTTTTTAAAAGAAAAGTTAAAACTTATTAAATAATGGATGATGACTCATCATCCATTAGTACAGTGTGAAATAGTAGTGGACTTAATCGTACGGACCCCGTCCCTGTAGATCTATTTATGTGTCGCCATCTTCATCACTGGCAAGTTGTTCTGCCATTTCTACATCCTCTAATGGTTCTCCATATGGAGGAATGTTTAGCTTGATATTCGATGGTCCCCATATCTTGAAGTATGGTCCTTCTGCTAAGAGATTACTGTTACGCCAGTTTGAGTTTTTTGGTGGTTTTTGCTGCATAAGCCATTTGTATAATTCTGGCTTATTAACATACTGAAAATTTTGAGGAGTGCTGTTGTGGACTATAAATACTGGATCAATGTCATACTGTTGGTAAGCTAGTCGTTGGTTTAGACCTTCAACCTTAGGTAAGGTGCTGATAACTTGAACTATACTAGATCCGATTGTCATGTTAGATTCTCCTATTTGGCAGTACTCTAGGCAATAGGTGAGTCTTTCACCTAGTCCTGCTGGAATATCACTATTGTTTTTGTAGTAGAGTATGTTGATCATCCCATGGTCTAATAGATCAACTATCTCTGCTCTGCTTAAGTTGGTGCTGTACAGTTTAATATTTGCCTTGAAGAGACCTGTATAAACTATTTCTTCTGCATTTACTTCTGACAGGCTAAAGTCGTATCACCTTATCAAAAATAACCTAAGGTCCACTAACAAGTAGTCAGGGAAGTCAGGATCGAATCCACAGGGAGAAAGTTATACTATCGTATCTAAACTAATATTATACTAAATCAGTTAATATTATACTAACTCAATCAGTTGAAAATGGGTGTGTGACTAAACTAATAGGCAAATGACAGAACTAAGTATGAAGGTAAGAATCAATTAATAAAGAACTAGGACTATGGATCACTATGCATACAATTCAGGAAATCAGAGACGAATAATAATCACCCAATAAGTCAATTTATCTAGGGCACATGTAATTTCTCTCGAACATTACCTCCCTCAAAGATCACCTAGCCGCTCTCGCATGGTCAAGGATCACTATGCCTAATGATTGAAAGCCTATACGAAATCTCTCCTCTCGAAGCAGATTCAATATTGCGAAAGTAGAAATACAAATCAGGCCTAATTCATAAATCTAGCATGAACGATTCAATCACAGGAAACAATTGAAATAAAGGGTAATTATACTAATCTATCAATCCCTCATTGCATACATAGATCCCCACAATCCTAGAAATAAAACTACTCACTCATGCTTGAGAAAACAATAACAAAATCAATGTAAAAATTCATACTTTGAACTATTGCAAATAATTAAGAAATCAAACCAATCAATAATAGATAAAGCAATCAATAATGGAGAAAATAATGAAGAAGATTACCAAATAAAAAGAACTATATTGAACTTGCAAGCAATCCCAAAGGTTTGATCTTGAATCCACAATGAAAAGTAGTAACTAGGGTTCTTGAGAGAAACTATGAGAATTAAGGACTAAAACAAAGATGAATAGTAATATTCTGATTTTGCTATTTATACTAATCCTAAAACAACTAGGAAAAGTCTTAGAGAAATAGCCCGAAAATCATTAAAAAACGCGTGTCTGATAAGTCGCCCGATCGGGCCGACTACGCCCGATGGAATCGGGCTCAACGCAGCAGCAGAGCTCCAAAAAACGACCTCGCCCGATACAATCGGGCGGCACACCAGTTCTCAGCATATGTCCAAACCATCGCTCAAGCACGCCCGATGAAGTCGGGCCGAACCGCCCGATCGGGCGACTCAACGAACTAACGAACGGGCGATAGCGCCCGATCGGGCCCGCAACAACAATTGGTTATCTCTTGCCAGCGCCCGATCGGGTGTGTCCTGCCCGATCTGATCGGGCGCTGATCCGGTTCTTCCTTCTTGGCTCTAAACGTCAAGTCTTCAATTCTTCTTTGCTCAAGGATCCCGGAAAGTATCCTCGGGACTTTGAAACTCCGCATAGAACCTCTCCAGTCCAGTGTAATGGTCAAATAATAGTAGAAAATAAGGAGATAACTCCTTAAAACCTGCAATCTGACACAGAACAGAAAACCACAACTAGATGGAGAAAGTTAGCGTGAAATGGCTCCTAAGAGCACCATTGATACACATTTTAGCTCAAATATAAGGGGAAAAACTCTATATAAAACCATAACATCAAACTCCCCCAAGCTAAACCTTTGCTTGTCCTCAAGCAAAGCACAACATGAATAAGAATAGTATTGTTTCACCCCTCAGATAGGAAATTTTAAACTCAATTATTTCCAACTCAAAATCGTTCAAGCAAGCAAAATTCAAGTTCAGTTGCTCAGATCACCTGACTACCAATCACTTAAGCAAACCATCAAATGCAGCTGCCCTACATATCATGCAAATCTTGAAAAGGTGCTCACCGAGGTGTCACTTCTCTCAATTTTGTGGCAGGCAAAATGTGTGCCCGATCGCTCACCAACCCAACCATAATAGCCCTTTCCACTCACACTCTCATGTGTTTAGAAAGGTATAATATCGCTCATCCTAATCAGGTCGACTCAAATAACAAACTTAATCTTCAACTTTGGCATATTGACTCAGTATTATTCCAATAAACAATCAAACACGTGCTCAAAAGGTCTTTCTCAGGGTTGTAATGGGGCTCGGGTAAAGGTACGAAAATTATTTAGGGAATGTGGTGGAAAAGCCAAGAAAGAGGAGCAAAAAACACTAGTATGACTAGGTGTGATCAAAACAACTCCCATGGCATCAAAAACATAACCAAGATAAATAACCAACTCTTGAAATTTCACGAACCAACCAATAATTGCATCTTTCAACATAATTTCCAATGCTTTGAAAGTTAATGAGTGAAGATCATAGAAATTTTTCAAATTTTTCACTATCATTTTTCACTTTATTTTTTTCCTTTTTCTTTCTTTTCTTTGTACCAAAATATCATTATTTTCCAACCGCCCTACGGAATCAACCACACAATATGATATTAACTTAACAAATGCTCCCCCAAGCTAGGCTTGGGACAATAGTCATTGCAAAGGCTCAAGGTGTGTAATGTGGCTTAATATAGATCCAAAAAGAAGTCATTAGGCTCAGCGGGGCTAGGGGGGAAAATGATTCATTGAACAACTCTGAGGCTTAAAAATTAAACAAATGAACGCCTCTATCACAGCACATGTCCAAAGTCACCAGAAATCAACGAGTACAATGCCAAAGCCAAGATAAGAATGCTACGAGGAACTAACACACAAGAATAGACCGGATACAGAGATAAATCCGAGGCTAGAATGAATCCTCACAATCTAACCAATTCAAGCATGCAGTTAGAATAGGCACTTTATCATCAAAATTCATTCAAGATCAAGGCAATTAGAAATCACATCACAACATCCCAATCACAAATGCCCAACTATCCAGTATAATGAGTTAAATCGTTTTTTCAGAACAAAGTTCGGGGCACAGGGAAGCAATCAATCTATTCATATTCAACTCGTATTTTTGTGTTCTTTTTTTCCAGCAATATTTCATCATTTTTTTTTTGATTTTTCATTTTTTTTTCAAAGCAATTAAACTAACTTAACTAACCTAAAAAGCAGTAAAAACAAAAAGAAAAACAATACTAATACTTACAGAAGTCCTCCCCCAAGCGGAACTTGGCAATGGCCTCATTGTAACAAGGGAAAGGGAACGCATGGATATCAGTCATCCATGGAAAGGTCATCACCATCAGCATCCTCACCTCCGCCACCCCTACTACTGGACCCCGGCTGGCTGTAACTCGGGTTCCAAGTGTACCAAGATGGGTGATCATCTGTTTCTGCAATTGTATGCAGTCTGTAGTAGTTATCGTACATGGGGTACATAGCTATGTGTTGATCATTGGCCAATGTATCAACACGCTGGCTAAGGCTCCGGAGAACTGCAGAGTTGGCATCAACCCGCTGACCGATGCTCTGGATGGCGGTAGAGTTGGCAGTGATACCAGACTCCATCCGCTGGAGCATGCTCATCATTTCGTCGCGCCCTTTTAGGCGCTGAAACCTTTCACGCTGCTCCGGCGACGAAAAGATGGCATCTGGAAAAGTCTCGTCCCGGGGGACCGGTGGTGGTGGTTGAGACCCGGTGCCGGATCCGCGACGCCTCCTCGAACTCATGGTGCTTGGAAAATGTAGAGGATTTCACACTCACTCTAATGGGGGATGATGGAAGAGAGCTTTTCTCTCACTTTAATGGTGGAAGGAAGGATGAAGAGGATGGATGTGAGAGATGGAGTGAAAGAAAAATGAAGGGGATGGAGTGGGTAATTGTAGGGGAAGATGAGAGGAGTGATTTTTGTGAAGATAGAAGTAGCTTGGATGGAGGTCTTTAATGGTGGAGGGAGAATTTGGGGAAGAAGGTGAGAATTGGGGGTTAGGGGTTGAAGGAGAGAGAGAAAGAGATTGGGAGATGAATGAGAGAAGTGGGATGAAATCCCGTTTTAATGAGGCCGCGGAAACACAGCCCGATCGGGCGAGCAACTTCATCAGGGACGCCCAAATTCTGTCACGGGCCCGATCGGGCGGAAGAATTCTTCGTTCCAGGAAAATGACGGAAAGCTGCCCGATCTGGCGGAAGTGCCCGATCCAATCGGGCGATTTTGATTTTCGTTGACGGAAGAACGCCCGATCGGGCGGGATGACCCGATACAATCGGGCGCCTGTGTTTTTTACTTTTGCCCAACTTTCTTCGCGGGCCCGATCGGGCGTGGTGCGCCCGGCGCCATCGGGCGGCTGCCCAAACAGCCGCGTGCTCAGAATTTTGCGATCTTTTCAATGGGAAAACGGACCAAGCTATTACGCGAAAAATTCCTGCACACATATAGCCTCAAGATGATGATTAGTACCCTCTCACTCTCTTACCAAAACTACGAAACTAGAAAAACTAAAAAAAAAAACAAAAAAAAACAAAAAAAGAAGAAAAGGAAAGGGAAAATCGGGTTGCCTCCCGAGTAGCGCTGGTTTATAAGGGTCCCGCACGACCATAATGCCTCATCCCTCAAACAGAAGGGGAAGGGGGTTGGAGGTATAATTCTTCCACAGATCCAACAAGAGCTCCTGTATGATATAGCTTTAAGCGTTGGCCATTAACTTTGAATTTTTCACCTGTTGCATTCATCACCTCAATAGAACCAAACTTGTTAACATTAGTGACAGAAAATGGACCAGACCACCTAGACTTCAACTTACCAGGGAAAAGTTTTAATCTAAAGTTATACAATAAGACCTTGTCATCAATTGAGAACTCTCTACTCAAAATTTTCTTATCATGCCATCTCTTAGTGCGCTCCTTGTAGAGACGCGAACTATCATAAGCATTCAGCCGGAGTTCATCAAGTTCATTAATCCGCAAAAGGCGTTTTTCTCCCCGCTAACTTAGCATCAAAGTTCGACTCCTTAATGCCCCAAAAGCCTTGTACTCTAGCTCAACGGGTAAGTGACATGATTTCCCATAAACTAACCCCGTAAGGGGTGGTGCCAATAGGGGTCTTAAAAGCGCTTCGTAAGCCCATAAGGTGTCATCTAATTTGTCACTCCAATCCTTCCTAGATTTAGCTACCACCTTCTCTAAGATAGTCTTTATCTCACGATTAGACACTTCTACCTGCCCACTTGTCTGAGGGTGATAAGCTAGGCCAGTCCTATGGTAGACACCATATTTCTTAAGCAGAGCCTCGAAAGTGCGTTTGTGAAAATGAGATCCACCATCACTTATGACAACCCTTGGTACCCCAAACCTTGGAAAGATAATCTTTTTAAACATTTTCATAACGACTTTAGAGTCGTTAGTTGGGGATGCAAGGGCTTCTACCCACTTAGACACATAATCAACAAAGAACAAGGATAAAATTATTGCCCGATGAAGAGGGAAAGGGGCCCATAAAATCAATACCCCATACATCAAATAATTCAACTTCCAAAATGGGGGTTTGGGGCATCTCATGTCTACGGGAAATATTTTCCGTTCGTTGGCATGCATCACGAAGACTTAACAAAGGTACTAGCATCATGAAATAAAGTAGGCCAAGTAAAAACCGATTGAAGTACCTTAGCAAATGTTTTGGAGGGCCCAAAGATGGCCTCCACATGGCAGGGAGTGGGAGTGCTTGAATGTCATGCACCTCCCATTCTGGAATACATCGCCTATAGATGGTGTCGCGCAAAGCTTGTACAGAGAGAGGGTCGTCCCAAAAATACTTTTTAGCCTCATGGAGGAATTTCTTCCTCTACCGGTAACTTCGCCTCGGGGGAGTCTGTCCACTCACACGAAGTTGGCGAAGTCGGCATACCACGGGGTGACGAAGTGACTCGCCAGGAGCTTATCATCGGGAAAGGAGTCATCAATGGGTAGACCTTCTTCTATATCGTCATACCGCAATCCGGACGAGTGATCGACCACTACATTTTCTCGCTCCCTTTTTATCTCCGATCTCTAAATCGAATTCTTGGAGCAAAGCAAAATCCACCGAATGAGTCTAGGCTTGGCCTCCTTTTTGGCTAGGAGGTACTTCAATGCAAGCATGGTCGGTATAAACAATGACCTTAGACCCCAGTAAATAAGTCCTGAACTTGTCCAATGCATAGACCACAGCTAGAAGCTCTTTCTCAGTGGTGGCATAGTTAACTTGAGCTTCATCTAGTGTCTTACTAGCGTAGTATATCGCATGGAGGATGTTGTCCTTCCTCGACCAAGCACAGCCTCCCACAAAGATAGTCGCTAGCATCACACATAATCTCGAATGGAAGGTTCCAATCCGAGATCGAATGATAGGAGCGTAAATCAAAGCTTGCTTGATCCCGTTGAAAGATACAAGACAGTTATCGAGAAACAGAACGGGCATCCTTGAGGAGCAATTGAGTAAGTGGTTTAGCAATTTTAGAGAAATCCTTGATGAAGCGGCGATAAAACCCCGCATGACCAAGAAAGCCTCGCACCCCTTTTACATTCACAGGAGGGGGCAATTGCTCAATCACTTGAATTTTTACTTTA
Source organism: Beta corolliflora (assembly GCA_947648045.1). Lineage (NCBI taxonomy): Eukaryota > Viridiplantae > Streptophyta > Magnoliopsida > Caryophyllales > Amaranthaceae > Beta > Beta corolliflora. The sequence goes on from CANSZD010000712.1 coordinate 1,371,512, forward strand.
TCCACCTGGATGCCACGTTCAGAGATAATATGACCAAGTACCACTCCTTCAGTAACCATGAAGTGGCATGATAGGCTGTCGTACACCTGTCAAAAATAATTCCTGCAAAACCTTCTAACAATGTAGTAGGGTAAGTAGGGTCGAATCCACAGAGAGATGGTTGTTTTAATCTAGCTTCTAATGCATGGAGAAACTAAACAAGATCGGGAATAATGAATTAAAGTTCTAAACTAATCAAACTACGAAAATCAAGCTAAAAAAGGATCTAGGGCAATGGTTCACCATGTTCATAACTATAATCTATCAAAATATCATCAATGATTCAATTAATCAGATATCTAGAGCACATGTTAATCCTACGGTCGGGCATTAACGCTCTCAAATCAACATATGCTAGTACGGTCGCTCAACATAATCAGATTTGCTAATTGTAGGTAAGCCTCTAACGAGTACTATCTCTCGATCTATGACTCGATATTAGCAATATTTAATCAGACAATTGATCAGATTGCAAGATTAACAATAAAAACACTAATCAATTAGAGATATCAATAACTAATCAAACCATTAATAAATATCAATCAAGAATCATAGCATATAAACATGGATTCCCAAACCCTAGAATATAAACTACTCAATCATGAAATAAATAAAGAAATTTAAATCTACAAAGAAAAGCATGATCAAAGAAATCAATGAAAGAAAAGAGATGAAAATTATAAACTCATGAATTAATGAAGAAAAGAGAAACTAGGGTTTGCCATGAAAAACTAGAGAGAAAAGGGAGAAGGAAACTAGAAACTAAAACTAAGAAAAATAACGTGATAAAAAAGAGGGGGGGGGAGAGAGATCTCTCTAATCTAAAAAATATTCAATAACCTAATAAGACTAGGAAAGTAAGTTACAAGACTAAGGGAAGTCGAAATATCATTAATTGGGCGGAATTAGTGATCCGTGCGTACGCGTGGCAGATTCCAGCAGAAACAGTCCCAACTTCGGAAAGGCATAACTCCTTGACTAGAAGTCTCCTTGGGGCGTGCCACCTATCGTTGGAAACCTCTTCAAGTCTAGTTTCCAAATCTGCTGGAATTACTCGATTCTAAGAAGTACATCAAAAGTTATGATCAGAAGAGTAGACATGACTCATTTTTCACATTTCTTCTAATGATTTTCCGCTTCGTTTGCGCTCAAACTCGTACTATGACATATCCATACGATCCTTATGCATTGTAGCTTTTTTTCCAAGTGCTCCTAATCCTCAAGCTTAGCTAATTATACTCCAAATACGTTCTCATTACCTGAAATTCATCAAAAACAAGAAAACATACCGAATAGGAGTAGAATAACATAACTTAAGAATATGATGCAATAATGAACCTAAATATGAATCTAAATGCTCTAAAATGCAACCTAAATGCACCTTAAAACTAAATATAAATATGACTTATCATGGCACTTCTCCCAGTTCAGTACAAGATTGACATCTTCACACCTTTTCAAAACTTTAGCCAGATTTATCAAACATGCATCAAAATCAATTCCATACACGCTAAAGTCATCCATAAACACTTCCATAATGGACTCAATGAACTCAGAAAAAATGGCCATCATACAACGTTAGAAGGTGGCGGGGGCATTGCATAATCCAAATGGCATCCTTCGATAGGCAAAGGTACCATAAGGGCAGGTAAATGTGGTCTTCTCCTGGTCATCTGGGTGGATAGGGATTTGAAAGAAACCTGAATACCCATCTAGATAACAGAAATAAGAGTGACAAGCTAGCCTTTCCAACATTTGGTCAATGAAGGGGAAGGGAAAGTGATCCTTCTTGGTGGCAACATTTAATTTCCTATAGTCAATGCACATACGCCAACCAGTTACTACTCTTGTAGCAATTAATTCATTTTTTTCATTTTTGACAATAGTAGTACCTCCCTTTTTAGGAACCACTTGAACTGGAAGTCTGGACTTACCCACTTAGAGTCAGCAATGGGGTAGATGATTCCAGCATTAAGAAATTTCATAACCTCTTTCTTAACCACTTCCTGCATATTGGGGTTCAAACGACGTTGGCCTTGTATACTAGGACGATGATCATCCTCTAAGTGAATTCTATGCATGCAGAAGTCATGGCTTATGCCTTTCAAATCATCAATATTATATCCAATGGCTTGTTTATGTTTTTTCAAAACAGTACAAAAGTTGAGACATTTGACCATCATTCGGTGAAGCACTAACAATCACAGGATAATTTTCAGATTCATCCAGAAAAGCATAGCGTAGAGAAGGGGGAAGAGGTTTCAGTTCTGGTTTCTTTACCTCTACCGGTTGAGTATCATATACTAACCGTTCCTTGTCATGAGTTGTAATACCGTCAAGCTCTTCACATGTAAGAACCGCTTCCCAGTCATCCACTGCAGCACTCAAGGGATTACCATCACCTGTAGAAGATGCAAAACAAAGCAAAGCCTCCAGAGGATTCTGCAGAAGGGATTGAGGCATGTCATCGTTAACTAGCACATCAATGACATCAATTCTATAACAGGTTTCCTCTAGCATGGGACTTTTTAAGGCATTGGTCAAACTAAAGGTCACCTTGTCATCTCCCACAGTCAAAGTTAATTTCCCATTCTTAACATCTATGACGACTCCAAAGAAGATGAAGGAATGGTCTCCCTAAAATAATTGGGATCCGAGTATCCTCTTCCATGTCAAGCACAATAAAATCCACAGGAATAAAAAATTTGCCTACTCTCACAGGGACGTCCTCTAGGATACCTAGGGGGTATTTGACAGAACAGTCAGTCATTTGAAGAGTAATATTGGTACATTTTAAATCGCCCATGTCAAGCTTTTGCAAACAGTAAGGGGCATGACACTAACACTAGCACCCAAATCACATAAAGCCTTATCGATAAAAATGGTGCCAATGTTACAAGGGATAGAGAAACTCCCCGGGTCTTTCAATTTAGGTGGGGACTGGTTTTGCAAAAGAGCACTACATTCTTCGATGAAAGCTACGGGCCTCAATTTCATTAAAGGCTCTTTTCCTAGTCGAATTTCCTTCAAAAATTTAGCATATGCGAGAACTTGAGTAATAAGTTCGAAAAGGGACAAGTTACTCGCGAGATGCTTCACTATCTCCAAAAATTTACCGAGCCGATGATCAAGCTTAGTCTTTAATTGTCTATCGGGGAACGGTACCTTGATCACGGGAGTGGTAGATGGAACTTTTCAGCCTTCGTCTCGCTTCTCTCGCATTGCTTGCCTCCTTAGGAGTCGTGGAATTGTCTCGTGATGACTTCATTCTTGTCGGACCCAACCGGAGCATCTTTAGGCATCTCCGGACCATCATACCGCGTTCCACTCCTAAGAGTGATGGCATCGCGTATCTCTTGGTTGCATGGGTTGTGAAGGTAATGACCCAGGTGGTCTACTAGGAGAAGAACTAGCCAACTGAGCTAGTTGAGTCTCCAACATCTTGTTATGCGTACCTAAGTTTTCCAACTGAGCCTTTGTGTCGGCTTGAAAGGCATTAAAACCTTTCGCATCCGAAACATCATATTCTTCGGCTCGTCATGGTCGGGTCGAAGGGAGGAGCGGTGATTGTGGAGCCCGATTTCTCCGAAAACCGGGAGGAGCTTGTTGTTGAGGTTGATATTGTTGAACCGCATTTTGTGGGACATATGGTTGTTGAGGTTGAGGATTCAACACATTATTGCTCCGATATGAGAGGTTGGGGTGATTTTGCACTCGGGGTTGTATGTGTTAGAATATGGATTGAATCGACCCCTAGGTTGTGATCGAAACGCATTAACCGTCTCACGGTTACCCCGACATTAGAAGATAGGAGCGCGGGACACTCTTGAGAGTTGTGCCCGTGTATCCCACAAGCATCACAAATAGGAGCATTATAATTAGAAGCACTAGCCATCGCATTAACACTCATATGGGAGGGGTCATTACCTAGCTTCAAATAATCAATCTTCCGGTTTGAGAGCAACTAGTTGCCCGGACGAAGAAAGAAATGGCCTCGACATCATGTTTCCCTCCCTTCTTCATGGAGGAACGAATGGTAGATGCTTAATTAGAAGCGAGTTTCTCGTAAGTTCATACCCCCTCATCAATGGCTTTATCCATGAAAAACCCACCGAAGCTCCATCAATTACCCTCCTTGTATCTCGCATCAACTCTAGTGTAGAAAACTCGACACAAATACCACTCGGTCTAAACCATGATGAGGACAAAGACGTTGCAGATCCTTGAACCTCTCCCAAGCTTCATATAATGACTCTCCAGGGTCTTGGGTGAAAGTTACTATGGCATGACGCATATCTGCAGTCTTTTGGTAAGGATACCTTTTGATGAGGAAGATTTTGGATAGTTCTCGCCTGTGTGGTGATGGTGGAAGGCGGCTTATTATACCAAAATAGAGCTTTGTCGCGCAGAGAAACCAAATAGGATGAGTTTCATCTCATCGGCAGTAACACCCCACTTGTTTCGAGTAGCACAACATTGTAAAAACCGCCGCAGTGCCGATTTGGGTCTTCGGATGGTAACCCACAAGAACCCGATTATCTCGAACCATATTCGTAACATGAGACTTGATTTCGAAGTTTGTAGCAAAGCAATGGTAGGCATCCCGGACCCAGTGGGTACATTATCGGGAGAAGGTTGTGCATAATCTCTCGAAGGTTGGTTTAGCTTCGTCACCCATTATAGCAGTAATAGGTGAGATGGAAAATTCTTGTTGTGGTGAAGATGGTGGAGCGGAGTGTCTTTTGGGATGGTGTCCCCGCAGACAACTTCGCTTGCTTAGTTTGCTTTGAGTCTACGAGCGGTCTTTTCAATCTCCGGATCAAATGGAATGAGATTTGGGGATTTCAATTTCTCGCTCATACACCAAAAACACTAAAACAAACGTGAGATGCTCCAAAGAACGAGATGTTCTTTAGAGTAGAGGTTAGTGTAATACTATAATTCGAGACAAAATAAAAATAAACCGTCTCCCCAAGAACGGCGCCAAAATTTGACAAGGCTAAAGTCGTATCACCTTATCAAAAATAACCTAAGGTCCACTAACAAGTAGTCGGGAAGTCGGGATCGAATCCACGAGGGAGAAAGTTATACTATCGTATCTCGAATTCTAATATTATACTAACTAAATCAGTTGAAAATGGGTGTGTGACTAAACTAATAGGCAAATGACGTAACTAAGTATGAAGGTAAGAATCAATAATAAAGAACTAGGACTATGGATCACTATGCATACAATTCGGAGAAATCGAGACGAATAATAATCACCCAATAAGTCAATTTATCTAGGGCACATGTAATTTCTCTCGAACATTACCTCCCTCAAAGATCACCTAGCCGCTCTCGCATGGTCAAGGATCACTATGCCTAATGATTGAAAGCCTATACGAAATCTCTCCTCTCGAAGCAGATTCAATATTGCGAAAGTAGAAATACAAATCAGGCCTAATTCATAAATCTAGCATGAACGATTCAATCACAGGAAACAATTGAAATAAAGGGTAATTATACTAATCTATCAATCCCTCATTGCATACATAGATCCCCACAATCCTAGAAATAAAACTACTCACTCATGCTTGAGAAAACAATAACAAAATCAATGTAAAAATTCATACTTTGAACTATTGCAAATAATTAAGAAATTAAACCAATCAATAATAGAGAAAGCAATCAATAATGGAGAAAACAATGAAGAAGATTACCAAATAAAAAGAACTATATTGAACTTGCAAGCAATCCCAAAGGTTTGATCTTGAATCCACAATGAAAAGTAGTAACTAGGGTTCTTGAGAGAAACTATGAGAATTAAGGACTAAAACAAAGATGAATAGTAATATTCTGATTTTGCTATTTATACTAATCCTAAAACAACTAGGAAAAGTCTTAGAGAAATAGCCCGAAAATCATTAAAAAACGCGTGTCTGATAAGTCGCCCGATCGGGCCAACTACGCCCGATGGAATCGGGCTCAACGCAGCAGCAGAGCTCCAAAAAACGACCTCGCCCGATGAAATCGGGCGGCACACCAATTCTCAGCATATGTCCAAACCATCGCTCAAGCACGCCCGATGAAGTCGGGCCGAACCGCCCGATCGGGCGACTCAACGAACTAACGAACGGGCGATAGCGCCCGATCGGGCCCGCAACAACAATTGGTTATCTCTTGCCAGTGCCCGATCGAGCGTGTCCTGCCCGATCTGATCGGGCGCTGATCCGGTTCTTCCTTCTTGGCTCTAAACGCCAAGTCTTCAATTCTTCTTTGCTCAAGGATCCCGGAAAGTATCCTCGGGACTTTGAAACTCCGCATAGAACCTCTCCAGTCCAGTGTAATGGTCAAATAATAGTAGAAAATAAGGAGATAACTCCTTAAAACCTGCAATCTGACACAGAACAGAAAACCACAACTAGATGGAGAAAGTTAGCGTGAAATGGCTCCTAAGAGCACCATTGATACACATTTTAGCTCAAATATAAGGGGAAAAACTCTATAAAAAACCATAACATCAACTTCTTGATACATTATTGTCAAGATTTCCTGTTGAATATCTACGCCTTGGATTCTTCTTCCATTAATTGGTTCTCCAAAGTGTATTTCTACTAACTTTTTCTGGAGGCTGATCATGTGTTGTATTACACCGTCTTCAACCTTTTGCGCTATGATTTCTACTACATCTATTCCACCATCTTTTTCTAGTAATTGCTGTAGTGTTTCTTGTGTTTTTTGTTTTAGTCTGGGTTTAAGGTAGTGGAAGGGAATATTTTTATGTGGTGTAAATCCTTTTTTAATAAAGGAGGTAGAAAATGTAGCTAGCTGAGTTTCAAGGCTATGGTTCTGCTCTGTTATCTTTTTGAGTTCTTGATGGAGATGATGCAGTTCTGTTACAAGATTACAGTTGTGTTTTCCAATAAGGTCAATTGTATTGGCCTTATAAGCACATTCTTGTCGTAAATCTATCATTTCTTTCTGAATTTTAAAGAACTGATCATTCATAGCCTTATTAGGGACTTGACTGTAATAATTTTTGTGAGTAAGTTGGAGGGTAAAATCCTCCGCTGTGAGTAGGATCTGGAACAGGGGTTTCAGTCTGTGAAGAGGAGGATTTGAATTCTCCTCTTTGTTCTGAGTTTAAGGTGGCCTCAATGCCTTTATCTGCTACAAAGAAATTTGGTCCTAATTTTAGTTTAGCAAAATCCATTGCTTCCACAAAATTATGGAACCCTTTAAACAAGGGGGCTGGAAAACCCTCTATTTGCTGCAACACTTGGTGCCATGTGCGATAGACTCCAAGTCTTCGACCATGTACCACTGAATAGAAACTAAAATTCCTTGAAAGAGGTTTTTGTTGTATTTTATTAAAATAATAAGTGAGACAATTTAATGTCAGTACCTTATGCTGTGTAGACTGCATGACCCATAAGTTATCACAGATAACTTGCTGTGTTTTATCTAATGTTTCTCCTTTCAAGGGTTTGAATCCTTTACTTGGTTCAACGCTGTATAATTTATTTTTCCCGAAGGAAAATTCTTCTATCTTTGCCTGGTTGCTAGATGAGCTAGCGCTGTGTGTAGAACTGCTGGATTTAAGCTTATTAGCTTTATCCATTCTTCTGTATGTATCTGTCAATTATCCGAGACAACACATCAGCTAGATTATTATTTATACCTTTGATGTGTTCGAACACTATCTGATATCCTTTTCCTGCAATTAGATCTTGAAAGTTAATCCATCGTTTATTATTAACCTTCTTACTATTGCTGTTTTTAATAAATTTAACTATGGCTTCACAACGTTCTCTAACTGTGATTTCTCTATCTAGATATATTTTAAACTTTTCTAGAGCATTTATGACGGCTTGTATTTCATAATCTATTGAAGACCAATTAGTACTAGGTTTGAAGTTTCCACTTGCATACCCTGCTAATTTTTCTTCTACTTTAGGACTATATTTATTAGGTTTGGTTAGCACACGCTCCCCATCCTTCTTTACTACCATCTGTTTCGATAATGAGATAGTCTGTTATTAGGGGTAATTCTAATGGTTTAAGTGTTTTTACCTTTTCTTTGATTTTTAAAACTAGCTGGACATCTTCTTGGTTAAAGTATTTTTGTCCGTTCTTTGAAGTTTTTCCATATAAAGGTCCTACTAATTTTGATAGGTTTGGGATAAATTTCCTAGCATAATTTAAGAGTCCTAAGAAAGCTTGAAGCTGTTTTCTGTCTTCCATTTTATTTGGGAATTCTAATATCTTTTTAGCAATGTGATCTTGTAATTGAATTTTTCCATTGCCAATTTCTAATCCTAAGAACTGTATCTTTTTCTTAAACAACTCCATTTTGGAATCAGCTATTACAATTCCTTCTTTATCTATAATGCTGAAAACTTCTTCTAAGTGTTTTGTATGTTCTTGTATAATTTTTGAAGCAACTAAAATATCATCAATATAAACAAAACAAAAATTTATTTTTCCAAAGATGCTATCCATAAATCTCTGGAATATAGCTGGAGCATTTTTTAAACCAAATGAAAGGACTTTCCATTGAAAATGTCCTTCACTGCAAATGAATGTTGTCCATGGTTTAAAACTGTCTGTTAATTTAATCTGGTTATATCCTGATTTTAAATCAAATTTACTAAATATATTTCTATCTTGGATTAAATTGATTAATGTATCCTTATTAGGTATATATACAGTAACTATCATCTATTAAATTATCATTTAGCCTTTTATAATTATAAACTATGCGAGCTTTCCCTCTCTTAAGTTCGCTGTGGTTTTGGACTATGAATGCTGCACTCCTATGAGGACTATTTGATTTTTCAATTAATCATGCTTTGAGCATTACATTTATTTGTTTTTTTAAATTCTTCTTTTTCTGTAATCCCCCGTAATTTTATGAATTTTATAAATATATTTAAAGTATATTTATAAATGATTTTAATATTTTATGAGTCGAATTATTTTAATGTTTGACTATTTTGAGGAGTTAAAAGAGTTTTATGGCTTTTTATTTCTTAAATTAATTAAATGTTTCATTAAGTAGAACTTTAATTATTTAAAGAGTAGTATTTAAAGTATATTTAATTATTAAATTAAGCTTATGGGTTGAGGAGCCCAATTTGTAGCCTTTTGAGCCCATTTGAAAGCCCAAAGGAGTAATTCTTTTCCTAATAAGACTCTTATTCTTACGTACTCCTAATTCTACTAGGATTAGGGAAAGGGAACCTATAAATACTTCATTAAACCTCCCATGATTCATATTTTCAGATTTGGCTTTTGTTTTCCACTAATTCTTCTTTCCTCTTTCCCTCCCTTCACTCGTTTTTTCTCTCATCCGAATCTGATTGTCCATATTTCTCGTAGTTCCGTTTATTTTTAGCCAAAAATTCCTTCTGAGAAATTGTAGATCTCGAAAAGTTATTGAACTTACGCTCAAGAATCACTAGATTCCGATTATTATTCTATCAGTTATGGCCTCTGCAAGTTTCGCAATTTTGCTGCCATATTTCACTCGCGATTTCGGCATTTCATTCTTTTTCTCCCTTTTTCTTTTGATTCTTTTCCTCGTTTTCTTATATATTGATTTCATATATATTGATCTAATATTTCAAAGTATTATTTTGTTAAATTATTGTTTAAAGATTGTATCTTTAATTATTTCAGATTATATGTTTCATATTATTAAGCAAAAAAAATTTCAGATTTAATATTTTATGTTCAAGGAGAGATTTAAATATTAAAGTCTTGATTTTTGAGGTTTTAAAAGCCTATTTTAGTAGTACCATATTTTAGGGTTTGAAATATTTAATCTTTGGTGTCAAAAGAATTTTAGAAAAGGTTTTGACACGTTTTTAAGTGAAGTTTTATTGCAGTAAATTTATTGGTATATTGATATACCAATGTTTTGTATTTTGTTAGGCGGAGATTATTCCCTAGGCAACTTTTAGAGTAGAAAAGTGGCCTCTCAATTTGTCTACACAGCGTACGTACATACTGTGTCTTTATGTGATTAGTATCATGATTTAAGGAGGAAAAAGTTGTAGTATCATGTATAGGAACTTTATAAGTTCATATGTGATTTCTAGTATGATTGATTTCTACATGTTTTATGCCTGTGAGCAAGCATGTTGATTATGAGATTTATTATGAATAAAGAATTGTCATGTTTGTATGGATTTATTGATGCAATCATGTGGATGAGAACTTTATTTATTAATTTACATGGGGGAATTAATATGTTATTAAGATTGATTCATGTTATTCATGTGTTCCCTTACAAGTATTATTTTCACTACTTTATGAGGATTTGTGGGCCTTATTTGGTAAGTTGATAAGTATGCCTTTTAAAGGTAAGTTTGATTGTTGGCTAGGTTCAACAAATAAGAAAGTTGAGATTAAAAGAAAGTAAGTTCTGGGTTGTAAGTTATGATCACTTATTAAATCCTAAGATAAAAGAAGTTCAGTTGTGAATGTTTGAATTGTATTTCTGTGTTGCTTGTATGTGTGTCATAACAAGTAATAACTTGTAAAGAACGTAAAGTGTAACGAGGATAGTTATAGACTTTAGACTGGTGCACGTCTAGAGTTGGACATTAGGAGTTGGGGTACATGGTGAGCGAGCCATGGCTTTTTACAGGAGATGGATTGATCATCATCCCTTTTCGCTTAGCAAAGGTTCCTCGATATCGCAGTCGGGCTCCGGAATACGTGGTAGCTCCCGTATTTCGTCTTCTTAATGAAGGCATTAGTAGATAAGACAACTCGGGTCCAATAACTATTCCATTTGAGTAATAAAAAGATGTTTAGAGTTTAGTTCAGTAAAAGTTGTCATAGCTTACATTATATTGTTATAGTATTATTTATCCCTGCATGTTATTTATTAGTATCATGTTAGGAATATTTACGTGTTACTATGTAGTACTCAACTTTGTTGATTACGTGCTTTGTTTGTGATTGTTGATCATGGCTTTGCCTTATTGATCCTGTGATGACCCAATTTTGGTGAGCAGATTCTCTAGAGCATTGACATTTACAGGTTCGCAGATGTTGCATCATTGGGAATCTGGGAATGGAGAGCTTGTGTAATCTAGTATATCATATTTTCTGCATTAGTAGGAACGTATTATAATAACTTTGTTTGAGTAGACATATATAGAGTGTTTGATTTTAAAGTACTTATTTATTTATTTATGATAATAAAGTATGAAGTTTAGTTAGATGTTTTCCGCTGCAAATTCTGAATAAGCCGATACGTTATCACACGGGCGATAATACTTGGGTAATTCTCTAAGTTTTATATTGAAAAGGTATTTCTGAAAAGAGAGAATTATCGGGGTGTTACATTTTCTTTAGGGGAATAATCTATATTAGCTGTAGTTATAGTTATATCTGGATTTTTAACCTGTTGATTAATAATAGTTTTAACTCTACATTTACTAATATCATTGGCAATCAAGCCTTTAGTTCTAAGTTTTTGAATTGTAGGATACATTGGAAGTTTGGTGTATATTACTCCCTTTTCTAATTCTCTAAATTCCTCATACTGAAGGAAACTTACTGCTTCGATTCAGTCGTAATTGATTTTCTTCTCCTAAAAAATCTAATTCTCTATTTTGTCCACCACGCTTTCGCAGCAACTCTGATTTCTGCTGATAATAACGTGTTGGTATATGGTAAATATTTTTACTGATTGTAACGCTATTCTTGGTAATAGAGATACTACCCTGTTGAGAGATTATAAAATTTAACCCTAACAAGAACTGGGTTCTGGAATTATAAGCTGGTGAAATGTTAATTTGAGGTACATCGTATTTTTGGCTATATGCTCCTGCAAAATCTTTAAATTGTATGACTATGGGCTTAACATAGTATTCTATCAAACATGTTTTCCCATCTGCTAAGATATTGGTGATCATATCTTTATGTTTTAGTTTGAATTGAGCCGGTACTAGGTTTGTAGTAATCGGCTCTTAGTGCACCCCGTATCTACTATAGCATAAGTTTCAACTGCGGGCTTGGTGGTCAAACCATAGTTTGCGGTGCTACTTGTAAACCCCGGCGGGTATATAGTGGTGTCTCGAATGTAACTCATAGTTTCTTCTTCATTTTGAAGAGACTGTTCTATTTCTGATGCTAAGGGTCGTTTTTCTTCTATTCTTTTAACCCTTCTAATAGTTTCTGCTACTTGTTCTTCTATAATTTCTATTCTATTAAGAATATTGGAATTACTTTCTCCTGTTTCGATCGTCTTAGGGACTAGTTCTCTTCTACTTGGTTTTCTAGGCAATGTCTACGTGCTTCTAGAAAGCAAGCATTACATTGGTATCTTAACTCTATTGCTGGAAACCATTGACATAGATGACATGGTTTATCTTCTGTTCCTCTTCTATGAACCCAATGGTGTTCACATTCTGTATTGGTCATAATATATTCTAATTCTCGTTTCATATTCTTCTATAAAACTATATACCGAGTCGTCATCCGAGTCAGCATCTTTAATATTATCAAATCCTATCTTTTCCGCTTCTTCTATTATGTAGGATCGTTCTTGGTTTTTATACTTTTTTGGACATGTTCTAGCAAAATGTCCTTCTCCACAAATAAAACATTGGCAACTTCTGTTTTTTGGTTTACTGAAATGGTGTCCTTTCTGAGGTTTGCCTCTACCTTTCTCAAAGTATTTAGATTTCCTAAATTTCTTTTTGTATTTGGGTCTATACCCATAATTCTGTGGTGTGTAAATGGCTCTTCTACAGAATGCATAAGATTGTTTCTTTACTTCTTGATTTGCCATTTCTTCTGTGCATTTATCTCTCGAGGTATTGGTATGTGTAAGCGATTCTAGGTCCTATTCCTAGATTTTCTATTGTTTCATAGCGCTTTATCCAATCGTCATGAATTTGTTTTCCTAAAGTTCCTGATAATTTCTGAAAATATTTATCTGCTAAGGAATCGTCTAATGCTCTATTTGTTAATGCTATATTACGCATAAAATCTCTAGAGAATTCATTAATGTAGTCGAATTTTGAAATTGACAGTTGTTCTAGATTCCTAATTGCTTGGTCTTGTTGAATTACGTTGTCGCTTGTGGTGTTGTACCTATGACTATAATTCTAATTAAGTTTGTGAAATTATTGGGATTATTTCCCATTGCTTTTATGTTGTTTAACTTATCCGGATGTTTAGTCTTATATGCCATATACGGGCCATGAGTCTGTTTCTCCTAAGAATGTTTCCAAATAGGCAAACATATATGTTTATTCTTTATTCGCTAGTCTTGCCCATTCCTGGATAATTAACTGTTCCCAATCTTGTATAAGGGAGTTATACTGTTGAGGGGTTACATAATCTAGGTTTAGCAATCTAGGGTTATAAGGGATGTGCTTATAAGGTTTTCCAAAGGATTTTAATCCTTCGTTAGCCGGATTGTACTCCTCGATTGTTTCCATATTGGTCCTGCGGTGGTCAGTCATGTATTCATCTGATGGATTATATACATCACCATATGAACTTTCTCCATTAGCCATAAAGGCTGCTTCGTTCTGTTCTGTGGATACTATCTGGTCCTAATTTGCCTTCCTGGATTAGCTCTATTTTTTTTATATGATATTTTTTTTGTATTTCTTCTTCAACTTCGGAGTAGGTCATTCCTAAATCATTCATTAGCTCTATAGTAATATCATCTAATACTTCTCGATATTATAAATCACGAAAATCTTTTTTAAAGATTTCTTCTCTAGTTTTAGTCACGTATTTGACTAATAAGAATTTCTTGTTCTTCTTCTAACTGATCTTCATTTATTCTTGTATAATATCCTAAGTCTGTGAAGTATTCCTCTGTATCACTTTCATCATAAGTAGGTGGTTCTTCTTCATTAAAAAGTGATATTTCTTTTCTTTTTTCTTCTAATTGTTTTTCTAGTTGATCAATTTCTCTCATCTTTTGACCTTCTTCTGTATATAACTTAGCACTGGTGTATCTATGACAATCAGTAAATAGGATATAGTTAAGTCTTTTACTAAATCTTCTTTTTCTGCCTTTGCTATTTCTATTTTTCTTCTTAATTCTTCTAATTCTTTAGCTATTTCACTGAGTTCATAATTTGCTAAGCTATATTACGTATCATTTTCTTCGGTTTCTATATCTAGATCCGGTCTTTCTTCATATTCTCCAAATCTAACTCGAAAGTCTTCCTTTATTATCCTTATACATATAACTACTTTGTGGGACTAAAGGACTATTTTTATGGTTTTGAAATAACTCGAGAGTTTCCATTCTTCTCCTGCTAAAATTTCTTTATCTATCACTTTGTTGGTTCTATCATTTTTATCCCTTTGGACATCATAGTTTTAATAACTTTATCTACTTCTAACTTATAGTTTGTTGTAGTAGTTTTACTCGAGTTTAGCTATAGTTCCTATTGTTCTTGACAAGTTATTGCCTTTGTAACCTTCAAAACCTTTGGTTTTAACTATAATACTGAGATTCTTAGTATCGTTAATTGATTTTAAAAGATCTGGCACACAGTAAAATAATTCTCTATTAGATGATAGGTCAACTTCCATTCCTGATAGAATGGCTTTATCTGGGTCTGTCCAACTATTGTCTACTATTAATAACAAGGCTTTAGTTCCTGTTTCTTTTCTAATTAAGGCTTTAACTCCTATAATTATCATTCCTATATGAAGATAGTTATGCCTTTTTGTTAAGGTTTTGATTGTCTCGTGGTGATATGAGTTCTATATTTTCGGATCCATTTATTACGCCGATGGCTTCTTCTCTATATGTTCTAAATACCTTGTGGTTGATCCGTCGAATATTCCTTGATTATATAAAGTCTTTGGTTCTAGCAATTTTACTCTATTATTTCTAAATCTATCTAAGCTTTGTTCTATATCTATTAATTCTTCTAACTGGGATATAGGCTCTTTTTTAGTTAACCACTTGAAAGGACTAAATCTTTTATTAGTGTCTACTTCTTCTTCTGCTTTTGTTATTGTGCTTAAAGATCTACTTAAGGATCTACTTGTTCTGGAAAACTAGTCATTTTGTGGTTTTGGTATAAAATATCTAAACTCATTCTTGGTTTAGCTTTTTTAATTATTCCTTCTGGAGAAACACTAAGATTTTTAAAAGCTTTGATTAAACTTTCTTCGTTTGTATTTGAAGTTTGTCCTTTGACGCTTCTAAGTTCGTCTTTTAATTCTATTATTTGCTGTTTTAGATCTAAAATTAATTATGTTAAAATATTAAATCTAATGGTATTATATTTATCCCCTTTTGATGTTGGATTATAAGTTGCAAATTCGTTATCTGTAAAAATCTAAATATTCTTTTGATTTCTTTTCAGCTGTTAAATAATCTTCCCTATTTTTTCGAGACATTAACCTATAACTAATTCTTTTATCTCTTGAAGCAGAGTTTCAACTTTACTTAATTTATCTGTAGTTTGATTTAAGATCTTTTTAGTCTCTAATTCTATGAGTTTAGGCTTGTTATGTTGTATGTCAAAACTAAGCTGTTTAACCTCTTCCTTAGTAGGAGTTTTTTCTTTTAAGGTTTTAACTTCTTTACTTAATGAGCTTATCTGCGATTTTAGGAAATCGTTATTATTTTGAACTTCTTTTAGGAGTTTTTTATTATCTATAAAAGCTCTGATTATTTTATCTAAAGATTCGTGATAATTTTGTTTTTTTAAGTTATCTGCTAAACTAATTAACAAGTCTGTTACGCTATTAAGGTGGGAACTATCACTGTGTAATTTATGATTATACTTACTATCAAATCTACAAAGAAACTTATTTTTGTCTAAGGAGACAAAATGTCTATCTTTGGAATTATAAGCAAGATCTAAATATGCAATTGTCTTTAAACTTTCTTCAATGATTAAAACACCTTATAGCTTTTTCACTGTTCATTTAAGTTCTTTCTATCAATAAATACTCATAAATGGTTTTATAACAAAGGTATAAAATTAAATAACAATACTACCTTGAGACTGCCGACTATTTGCCGGCGACGTACTACACCCTGGTTTCCGTCCTGTGGCCTCGAACAGTCTTTCAGCTAGAATCGTTACTTGCTCTGATACCAGATTAAAGAGGAGGTGGATACCATCTTTAGGATCTTGATAAGTGCGTTTTAAACGCACTTTACGGACTCCTTTTTAGCTAATTTTGATCATCTTTCTCCCCTTTCTTCCCTCTTTCTTCTCCCTTTCCCCTTCTATTTCATTCACTTGATCATTCTTAATCATAGTGACATTTTGCTAGATTTTCAGTCTTTTTTGACCGAATTTCTAGTACAATTGCTTTCACCCTGCTTTGCCATGTTCTTAATATAGGTGGAACTAACTAAGATGGCTACGAGTTATAGAGTCGGCGAAGAAAGCAATGAAAATAGCACATGTTGATAAATGGTGCGCTCACACTATGTCCCATGGCCGCTTGCACAAAGGAGTACATTGCACAATAGAATCTTGTACAGGGAACTTCAAATGGACATAACTTTCAAACCGTAAATCGGATGAAGGTAATTCCAGTTGGAGGTGAAATCTTGCTTCGATAGCTTTCCAACGACTAGTCATAAGCTTGATTTAGATCTAAAACGAAAGAGTTATGCTCGTTTTAAGTTGAACTATCCAACCAGATCAGAAAGAATAGTGCGCCCGCACCAAACAATGGTGCGCCCGCACCATTCGAATCTGCGAAGAAAAAAATGAGGCTTGCCTTAATAACATTGGAGAGTTTTTTTTTTAGTTTGGAGACTTATGCATTATTTCTGGAGTTTAGAGAATATTACTAGGGCTTACTTTAGAGAGAAAAACACTTTGCTTATTCTTAGATTTGAGATTCATAGATTAAAGTTGTTGATTATCTACACTTTCAAGGTAACTTGCATTAATTTAATTTCAAAGTTTTCAGTTTTATCCATCTTTTAGATTATCAATCTCTCCTTTTCCATAGTACTAGTTCTCTTTTATTATAGTTTCATATTTGTTATTTTCATTAGATTAATCATCTCTTAATCATGTTTAGCCCTAGATTAGTTATAGATTTCATGTTTTTACGCTTAGAATCCATGATTAGTGAGTAGTCTCTTATCTAGGGTTTGGGTGAAAGTATGGATTAGGGTTTAAATGTATTGTTAATGTGATTGTGATGATTTAAAGACGTTTATGCATTGATCTTGGTGTTTTGAGGCCTTAGGATAGATATTGATCACATTTGTGCTTTGGTATTTTGATTTCAAATGTTCTTAATTGAATTATGAACTCTTTTATCATCCCCATGAATCAACTTAATTTCTAGGCCAAGATATTGGGTAGAAATTAAGGGGATCCTATATTAGGGGTTATTCAAATTCATTGGATCTCTTAATCAATTGACTAAAGACCATTCGAGAGAGGATTTAGTTGATTGATTAAGCGATCATTCTCGAGGACCATTCGAGAGAGGACTCGAGTATTTTAGAGGAAAACTAAACCTTGCGTAATCGTTGACTTTGAATCACAATTGCATTAATAATCGTTGTCCACTTTGATCCATGCTAGTAACCTTAACTCTAGTGTCTTCCTTATTCATATTTTCATCTCATACTATTTGCTAGTTCTTTGATAATAGTTAGTTTTAGTTGTTACAAAAATCATTCAAAACCCCCAAAAACCCTTCAATTAGGTAATTTAGACTTAATAGACTTTGATTAATCCCAATTTCCCTGTGGATCGACCCTTGACTTGCCTTTACTACGTTCTTAGTAATTGCTTGTTAGGAGTTATAAATATTGTTTGAAAAGCGATTTTTGGTGCCTTAACGACACACTAAAAACCTCTTATCAAAATGGCGCCGTTACCGGGGAAATTATGCTATTGATTGAAGTTTTTTTTAGTTTGAAATTGCTTAATTGATTTTTTTTATTTTTTTACTTTTCTTTATTGGTTTTTTTTTTACCTTGTTTCATTTTATTTGGTAAGTGTCGTGTATATGAGTATAGGAATTTGTATATAATTTTGTTTTTCTTCTTTTAAGAGAATTCCAAAAAAAAAATGGCAAACTTCTTTTTTCCTCAATATGAGGATGAACCATTTTGGAATTATTTTCAGAGATTTGAGAACACTCTTCTAACTAAGTATAGACTTGAAATTTGGGAGATGTGTGAGGTGATGTATGAAGGTCTAAATATGCATACAAGAGAAGTGGTGGAGTCTATGTTTAATGGTGAATTTCGATGCCAACACTTTGATGAAGCATGGGGTTTCTTTGGGTGGCTATCTAGAGACACTTACGAGTGGGACCATGGAGATACTACTTTCTCAAATTTAGAAGATGTCTCTAGTTGTGAAGTACATATATATTCTGAAATTCTTGATTCACTCAAAGAAAATATGTGCTTGTTAAATATGTGTGATTCTATGATGGAAAACTTTGTCGAATCTAGCAAAAGATCAATCGAAACTTTGGCTCGAATTATCAATAATCAAAATCACTCTTGCATGACTATAACCAATGAAGATGATGATGATTGGGATATGGATGAGAACCCCGTAGTAGAGGAATCATTTGTTGAGAAAGTTTACACTATAGAGTCTAATGATGTTGAAGAAGTAGTTTATGAGACTTTTGTTTCTACTCGTCCTCTTCATATTCCCTTTTCAAGAAAACTCGACTTAGTTCCTTCCTTCCCCGTCTTATTCCCTCTCCTCAAAGTTTCACCATTGGAAGAGCCTTTGGCCTCTTTAAACCTTCACAAGACTCAAATGGAAGTCATCGAGGACGGGATCGAGCTTAAAAGTTGCAAGGACCATCAAAAGGAGAACTCATTGTTTTGTTCTTTTTATTTGAATTTTGATGTTTGTTCTTCATACTTTCCAGGATTCTCTCGGAAATTTCATTATTTTCGACACTCATCACTTGGTAAGCATATAGACCCATTGAAATTTGTGCATGCTCTTTGTTTATGTCATACCTATTTGATCCACTGTGAAATGTGTGCTAATGCTTATGACAAACTATTGAGATCTTTGTTAAATTATTTAGTGGTAAGGTCTAGCTAGAGATCCTAAAAGAGCACTTTCTGGCAGGTATTACGAGACATTTCTCTTTATCTTATTTGGTTTGGATTTTTGCTTGATTTTGTGCCCTTACTTCCTCCCTTACTTTCTCTTTCATTGTCAACCCCGAGGACGGAGTTTGTATTAAGCTTGGAGGAGTTAGCATGTGTTCTCTCTATCTCAACATTTTCTTCCTCCTTTTTGTAATTAGGTTCATATTAGTGTATTTGCATGTTAGGTTTGCATAAAAGAAACTAACAAAAAAAGATTTTCTTTCTCTTTTCGTACTTTTTTTTCCATTTTTATGCATTTAGATTAGTTTGGTTGCATGCATGATTTGTGGCTAAGAGTGTTCATAACTTGATTGGAAGACCTTCCCTGTATTCGACTTGATGGTTTTGGAAGCCTTGGTGTGACTTTAGGTGATCTTTGAGAACGATAACTTTTGGTAGAGTCTTTTTGAAACTAGGCGAGTTGGTTGATTGGATTGCCTTGTCCCTTGTGCGATGAACCCCGAAGGAGGGCCACGAACCTCGTAAGACTCATCTACAACCCTCACCATTGATCGCCTAACTTGTGACTTGTATTTTAGCTCCCCAAGATTGCATAAGACCGAGCCTATAGAAGGATGATTTAGGGTGTTTCATTTTGATAGAATTAGGAGTTCAAAAGCCAAAAAGCTTTTATACCAGCATAATTATCCGCTTCTCAACCCATTTGAGCCTTTCTATCCTATTTTTGCTTAACCCTCATAATAAGTCATGGCCAAACTTTCCCCAAAGTGGAGTACATGTCTAGTTTGTGTTGAGTTGAGTTGAGTTGTTTTGATACTAAGTCTATGGTTGAAAGTGAGTTAATATGCGTGTATAATTGCAAAAGTTGAAGAAAATTGCGAGAAAGGAAAAGAAAAGGAAATAAAAGAAAGAAAGAATGCTCTTTTTGTTTCATTTGGATTTTAATTGAAAGAAAAGAAAGAGAGAGCAAATTGATGAGAAAAATGAAAAATATGTTCAAAGTGATAATCAAATATGTGTGAGATTTCGATTTGAGTTGGTGTTTGGACTAGCTTGGGGGAGTTTTTACCCCCTAGTGTGTACTGCACTTTACCCTTTTTGCACCACATTCCTAAATTGTTATCCACACCTTTAACCTAGCCCCGTTACAACCTCAATAAAGTCCCTTTTGACTTCAAGATTGAACTTGGTCAATTAGTAGTGGCGGGTGAGATTTTGTGCAAGTCATGATGAGGGCCATCAAAATGTGGTAGAGGCGAGCTATTATGGTTGAGCATCCCAAGGGGTGAGTCAAACTCGGGACTTGGAAGTGGAGAGGAGTGAGAAATCACTCTTAGAAAGCCTATTTTTCAAGGGGACTCGGTTGATCGGTGGATTATATCCCTAAAGCCACTCTTGTGCTTCCTAATCATCTTCCCTCTTGTGTTTAGTTGGTCTCCTAAATCTTGTTATGAACTCATTTAGCTTGCATGTCATGTTGTAGCTTTGCTTTTAGAACATTTAGGCTAGTGTGTTGCATGGTTTTTCTTTTTCATTTTTTTTCCTCTTTTCTTTCTTCTTTCTCATTCTTGGTTTACTTGAGGACAAGTAAAATGCTAAGCTTGGGGGAGTTTGATAAGTGCGTTTAAACGTACTTTACGGACTCCTTTTTAGCTCATTTTGATCCTCTTTCTCCCCTTTCTTCCCTCTTTCTTCTCCCTTTCCCCTTCTATTTCATTCACTTGATCATTCTTAATCATAGTGACATTTTGCTAGATTTTCAGTCTTTTTTGACCGAATTTCTAGTACAATTGCTTTCACCCTGCTTTGCCATGTTCTTAATATAGGTGGAACTAACTAAGATGGCTACGAGTTATAGAGTCGGCGAAGAAAGCAATGAAAATAGCACATGTTGATAAATGGTGCGCTCACACTATGTCCCATGGCCGCTTGCACAAAGGAGTACATTGCACAATAGAATCTTGTACAGGGAACTTCAAATGGACATAACTTTCAAACCGTAAATCGGATGAAGGTAATTCCAGTTGGAGGTAAAATCTTGCTTCGATAGCTTTCCAACGACTGGTCATAAGCTTGATTTGGATCTAAAACAAAAGAGTTATGCTCGTTTTAAGTTGAACTATCCAACCAGATCAGAAAGAATAGTGCGCCCGTACCAAACAATGGTGCGCCCGCACCATTCGAATCTGCGAAGAAAAAAATGAGGCTTGCCTAAATAACATTGGAGAGTTTTTTTTAGTTTGGAGACTTATGCATTATTTCTGGAGTTTAAAGAATATTACTAGGGCTTACTTTAGAGAGAAAAACACTTTGCTTATTCTTAGATTTGAGATTCATAGATTAAAGTTGTTGATTATCTACACTTTCAAGGTAACTTGCATTAATTTAATTTCAAAGTTTTCAGTTTTATCCATCTTTTAGATTATCAATCTCTCATTTTCCATAGTACTAGTTCTCTTTTATTATAGTTTCATATTTGTTATTTTAATCATGTTTAGCCCTAGATTAGTTATAGATTTCATGTTTTTACGCTTAGAATCCATGATTAGTGAGTAGTCTCTTATCTAGGGTTTGGGTGAAAGTATGGATTAGGGTTTAAATGTATTGTTAATGTGATTGTGATGATTTAAAGACGTTTATGCATTGATCTTGGTGTTTTGAGGCCTTAGGATAGATATTGATCACATTTGTGCTTTGGTATTTTGATTTCAAATGTTCTTAATTGAATTATGAACTCTTTTATCATCCCCATGAATCAACTTAATTTCTAGGCCAAGATATTGGGTAGAAATTAAGGGGATCCTATATTAGGGGTTATTCAAATTCATTGGATCTCTTAATCAATTGACTAAAGACCATTCGAGAGAGGATTTAGTTGATTGATTAAGCGATCATTCTCGAGGACCATTCGAGAGAGGACTCGAGTATTTTAAAGGAAAACTAAACCTTGCGTAATCGTTGACTTTGAATCACAATTGCATTAATAATCGTTGTCCACTTTGATCCATGCTAGTAACCTTAACTCTAGTGTCTTCCTTATTCATATTTTCATCTCATACTATTTGATAGTTCTTTGATAATAGTTAGTTTTAGTTGTTACAAAAATCATTCAAAACCCCCAAAAACCCTTCAATTAGGTAATTTAGACTTAATAGACTTTGATTAATCCCAATTTCCCTGTGGATCGACCCTTGACTTGCCTTTACTACGTTCTTAGTAATTGCTTGTTAGGAGTTATAAATATTGTTTGAAAAGCGATTTTTAGTGCCTTAACGACACACTAAAAACCTCTTATTAGATCTCTGTGGAATTGGTAGAGTATTTGAAGATTAAGAACAAAAAGTTACTAGGCTACTTTAAGCTATAAGAAGGAGGTTTTTAGCAAGAGAACATGGTGTTTATTGCTCTTTTTGGGTGTTTTTTGGGTGGATACAAGAATTCACTCTGCCTACAACTGATGCAGAATGAAGCTATTTATGAGGAAAATTGAAAATTACTATTTCTAAATGGATCTGAAAATATAGAACTCATATCACCACAGACAGTCAAAACCTTAACAAAAAGGCATAACTATCTTCATATAGGAATGATAATTATAGGAGTTAAAGCCTTAATTAGAAAAGAAACAGGAACTAAAGCCTTGTTATTAATAGTAGACAATAGTTGGACAGACCCAAATAAAGCCATTCTATCAGGAATGGAAGTTGACCTATCATCTAATAGATGATTATTTCACTGCGTACCAGATCTCTTAAAATCAATTAACGATACTAAGAATCTCAGTATTATAGTTAAAACCAAAGGTTTTGAAGGTTACAAAGGCAATAACTTGTCAGTAACAATAGGAACTATCACTAGTGGAAAAAAACGGAAGGGTTGCGGTCAAAACAGCCCAAAGGGCCGCGTTTTTGGCCAGCAGCCCTTTTCGTAGCAGCCCTTCACAACGAAATATATCAAGAAATTTACAACAGGGAAAATAAAAACCGCAGCCCTTTTGACCCAAAAAAAAAAAAAAAAAAAAATTTTTTTGCATTTTTTTACTCCTAAATATATCAAGAAATTTACAACAGGGAAAATAAAAAAACGAATCAACAACATAAACAGTCGAAACTTACAGTCAAAAAACAAACAAAACGAAATTATATATTAACAATCAACAAGAACATCAAATTACAATTTACATTCAAAAAATAAGAACGAAAATACAATTTACGAACGAAAATACAAAAAAAGAGAAATAATTGTAGATCTGAAATTACAGTAAAAAAAACGAACGAAATCTACAGTAAAAAAAATGAACGAAAAAAAAAAGAACGAAAATACAATTTTATGAACGAAAATACAAAAGAGAGAAGATATTATAGATCTGAAATTTTATGAAGATTAATCAAAACAAAGATCAAGAAATTATAGATCTGAAAAACGAAAAATTCTCACTTGTTGTTGTCGTTGCTTGGCGAATTGACGACTCGTTGTTCAAGTCAGAGATGATCGGAGTTCGACCGACGGCGACGAATTGAAAATGGGAGACGAAAATGGTCGGCGCGCGGTCGTCGTCGTTCGAGTCGTCGTCTCGTTGTTGCGTCGTGGTTTGTTCGTGATGTTGAGTGAACCAAACCAAAACCCCTAAATTTTTCCCTCTATCCCGTGAAACCCCAAAAACCCCAAACCCCTTACTTTTCTCTCTCCTCTCTGTTCGAACTCCCTTCCCCCTGCTCCCGTGGCTTCTCGCCGGAGACCCAAGCTCGTCGGAGTTTCCCCTTCCATCTATTCGCGACCCTGCTGTCGTGTGTCGTTGTTGTTGCTGTGGTGTGGTTGTTGCTTGCGCTGCAGCTAGGTGGTGTTACGGCTACCGCCGCTCGTTGCCGCTCCTCTTCGTGCTGCTGCTGTCGACGCTGCTGTTGGGTGGCGCTCTGCCACCACCGCAAGCCGCCGCTGCTACCGCTATGTTGCTGTTGTTGCGTCGTGGTGCTGCCGGAAGGAGGGAGAAGGGTGAGTGGGAGGAGGGTGAGATTTGTTGCGTACGTGAGATTTGTGAGAGGATTTGAGCCCGCTAATTTCTTTTGAAAAAAAAAAAAAAGCCCATAAAGGGTTGCGGTTAGCCCAAAACGCAGCCCTTTATTACTTATAGGGCTGCGGTTTTGGGCTAACCGCAGCCCTTCACTAAAAGGGCTGCGGTTTTTGCATTGACCGCAGTCCTTCGTAAACGAAGGGCTGCGGTTTTTGGGCTAACCGCAGCCCTTCACTATTAAGGGCTGCGTTTTTTAAAAAACGCAGCCCTTGCACCGCTGCCCTTTCGTTTTTTTCCTCTAGTGTATAGTTAAACTCAGTAAAACTACTACAACAAACTATAAGTTAGAAGTAGATAAAGTTATTAAAACTATGATGTCCAAAGGGATAAAAATGATAGAACCAACAGTGATAGATAAAGAAATTTTAGCAGGAGAAGAATGGAAACTATCAGAGTTATTTCAAAACCATAAAAATAGTCCTTTAGTCCCACAAAGTAGTTATATGTATAAGGATAATAAAGGAAGACTTTCAGTTAGATTTGGAGAATATGAAGAAAGACCAGATCTAGATATAGAAACTGAAGAAAATGATACAGAATATAGCTTAGCAAATTATGAACTCGGTGAAATAGCTAAAGAATTAGAAGAATTAAGAAGAAAAATAGAAATAGCAAAGGCAAAAAAAGAAGATATTAGTAAAAGACTTAACTATATCCTATTTACAGATTGTCATAGATACACCAGTGCTAAGTTATATACAGAAGAAGGTCAAAAGATGAGAGAAATTGATCAACTAGAAAAACAATTAGAAGAAAAAAGAAAAGAAATATCACTTTTTAATGAAGAAGAACCACCTACTTATGATGAAAGTGATACAGAGGAAGACTTCACAGACTTAGGATATTATACAAGAATAAATGAAGATCAGTTAGAAGAAGAACAAGAAGTTCTTATTAGTCAAATACAGACTAAAACTAGAGAAGAAATCTTTAAAAAAGATTTTCAGATTTATAATATCAGAGAAGTATTAGATGATATTACTATAGAGCTAATGAATGATTTAGGAATGACCTACTCCGAAGCTGAAGAAGAAATACAAAAAAAATATCATATAGAAAAAATAGAGCTAATCCAGGAAGGCAAATTAGGACCAGATAGTATCCACAGAACAGAAGCAGCCTTTATGGCTAATGGAGAAAGTTCATATGGTGATGTATATAATCCATCAGATGAATACATGACTGGACCACCGCAGCGGACCAATATGGAAACAAATCAAGGGAGTACAATCCGGCTAACGAAGGATTAAAATCCTTTGGAAAACCTTATAAGCACATCCCTTATAACCCTAGATTGCTAAACCTAGATTATGTAACCCCTCAACAGTATAACTCCCTTATACAAGATTGGGAACAGTTAATTATCCAGGAATGGGCAAGACTAGCGAATAAAGAAGAAACAGATATGTTTGCCTATTTAGAAACATTCTTAGGAGAAACAGCTCATGGCTTGTATATGGCATATAAGACTAAACATCCAGATAAGTTAAACAACATAAAAGCAATGGGAAATAATCCCAATAATTTCACAAACTTAATTAGAATTATAGTCATAGGTACAACACCACAAGCAGACACTGTAATTCAACAAGACCAAGCAATTAGGAATCTAGAACAACTGTCAATTTCAAAATTCGACTACATTAATGAATTCTCTAGAGATTTTATGCGTAATATAGCATTAACAAATAGAGCATTAGACGATTCCTTAGCGGATAAATATTTTCGTAAATTATCAGGAACTTTAGGAAAACAAATTCATGACGATTGGATAAAGCGCTATGGAACAATAGAAAATCTAGGAATAGGACCGAGAATCGCTTACACATACCAATACCTCAGAGATAAATGCACAGAAGAAATGGTAAATCAAGAAGTAAAGAAACAATCTTATGCATTCTGTAGAAGAGCCATTTACACACCACGGAATTATGGGTATAGACCCAAATACAAAAAGAAATTTAGGAAATCTAAATACTTTGAGAAAGGTAGAGGCAAACCTCAGAAAGGACACCATTTCGAGAAACCAAAAAACGAAGTTGCCAATGTTTTATTTGTGGAGAAGAAGGACATTTTGCTAGAACATGTCCAAAAAAGTATAAAAACCAAGAACGATCTTACTTAATAGAAGAAGCGAAAAAGATAGGATTTGATAACATTAAAGATGCTGACTCAGATGACGACTCAGTATATAGTTTTATAGAAGAAGATGAAACAGAAATAGAATATATTATGACCAATACATAATGTGAACACCATTGGGTTCATAGAAGAGAGAACGTAAGATAAACCATGTCATCTATGTCAATGGTTTCCAAAGAATAGAGTTAAGATACCAATGTAATGCTTGCTTTCTAGAAGCCTGTAGACATTGCCTAGAAAAACCAGTAGAAGAACTAGTCCCTAAGACGATCGAAACAGGAGAAAGTAATTCCAATATTCTTAATAGAATAGAAATTATAGAAGAACAAGTAGCAGAAACTA
This sequence comes from Beta corolliflora, assembly GCA_947648045.1. Lineage (NCBI taxonomy): Eukaryota > Viridiplantae > Streptophyta > Magnoliopsida > Caryophyllales > Amaranthaceae > Beta > Beta corolliflora. The sequence goes on from CANSZD010000712.1 coordinate 1,398,169, forward strand.
TTAGAAGGGTTAAAAGAATAGAAGAAAAACGACCCTTAGCATCAGAAATAGAACAGTCTCTTCAAAATGAAGAAGAAACTATGAGTTACATTCAGACACCACTATATACCAGCCAGGGTTTACAAGTAGCCTGCAAACTATGGTTTGACCATTAAGCCACAGTTGAAACTTATGCTATAGTAGATACATGGTGCACTAAGAGCCAGATTACTACGAACCTAGTACCAGCTCAATTCAAACTAAAACATAAAGATATGATCACCAATATCTTAGCAGATGGGAAAACATGTTTGATATAATACTATGTTAAGCCCATAGCCATACAATTTAAAGATTTTGCAGGAGGATATAGCCAAAAATACGATATACCTCAAATTAACATTTCACCAGCTTATAATTCCAGAACCCAGTTCTTGTTAGGGTTAAATTTTATAATCTCTCAACAGGGTAGTATTTCTATTACCAAGAATAGCGTTACAATCAGTAAAAATATTTACCATATACCAACACGTTATTATCGCCGTAAATCGAGTTGCTGCGAAAGCGTGGTGGACAAAATAGAGAATTAGATTTTTTAGGAGAAGAAAATCAATTACAGCCTGAATCAGAAGCAGTAAGTTTCCTTCAGTATGAGGAATTTAGAGAATTAGAAAAGGGAGTAATATACACCAAACTTCCAATTTATCCTACAATTCAAAAACTTAGAACTAAAGGCTTGATTGCCAATGATATTAGTAAATGTAGAGTTAAAACTATTATTAATCAACAGGTTTAAAAATCTAGATATAACTATCACTACAGCTAATATAGATTATTCCCCTAAAGAAAAAGAAGAATTTAAAAAACAAATAAATGAAATGCTCAAAACAGGATTAATTGAAAAATCAAATAGTCCTCATAGGAGTGCAACATTCATAGTCCAAAACCACAGCGAACTTAAGAGAGGGAAAGCTCACATAGTTTATAATTATAAAAGGCTAAATGATAATTTAATAGATGATGGTTACCGTATACCTAATAAGGATACATTAATCAATTTAATCCAAGATAGAAATATATTTTGTAAATTTGATTTAAAATCAGGATATAACCAGATTAAATTAACAGACAGTTTTAAATCATGGACAGCATTCATTTGCAGTGAAGGACATTTTCAATGGAAAGTCCTTTCATTTGGTTTAAAAAATGCTCCAGCTATATTCCAGAGTTTTATGGATAGCATCTTTGGAAAATTAAATTTTTGTTTTGTTTATATTGATGATATTTTAGTTGCTTCAAAAACTATACAGGAACATACAAAACACTTAGAAGAAGTTTTCAGCATTATAGATAAAGAAGGAATTGTAATAGCTAATTTCAAAATGGAGTTGTTTAAGAAAAAGATACAGTTCTTAGGATTAGAAATTGGCAATGGAAAAATTCAATTACAAGATCACATTGCTAAAAAGATATTAGAATTCCCAGATAAAATGAAAGACATAAAACAGCTTCAAGCTTTCTTAGGACTCTTAAATTATGCTAGGAAATTTATCCCAAACCTATCAAAATTAGTAGGACCTTTATATGGCAAAACTTCAAAGAACGGACAAAAATACTTTAACCAAGAAGATGTCCAGCTAGTTTTAAAAATCAAAGAAAAGGTAAAAATACTTAAACCATTAGAATTACCCCTAATCACAGACTATCTCATTATCGAAACAGATGGTAGTAAAGAAGGATGGGGAGCAGTATTGCTAACCAAACCTAATAAATATAGTCCTAAAGTAGAAGAAAAATTAGCAGGGTATACAAGTGGAAACTTCAAACCTAGTACTAATTGGTCTTCAATAGATTATGAAATACAAGCCGTCATAAATGCTCTAGAAAAGTATAAAATACATCTAGATAGAGAAATCACAGTTAGATTATATTGTGAAGCCATAGTTAAATTTATTAAAAACAACAATAGTAAGAAGGTTAATAATAAACGATGGATTAACTTTCAAGATCTAATTGCAGGAAAAGGATATCAGATAGTGTTCGAACACATCAAAGGTATAAATAATAATCTAGCTGATGTGTTGTCTCGAATAATTGACAGATACATACAGAAGAATGGATAAAGCTAATAAGCTTAAATCCAACAGTTCTACACACAGCGCTAGCTCATCTAGCAACCAGGCAAAGATAGAAGAATTTTCCTTCGGGAAAAATAAATTATACAACGTTGAACCAAGTAAAGGATTCAAACCCTTGAAAGGAGAAACATTAGATAAAACACAGCAAGTTATCTGTGATAACTTATGGGTCATGCAGTCTACACAGCATAAGGTACTGACATTAAATTGTCTTACTTATTATTTTAATAAAATACAACAAAAACCTCTTTCAAGGAATTTTAGTTTCTATTCAGTGGTACATGGTTGAAGACCTGGAGTCTATCGCACATGGCACCAAGTGTTGCAGCAAATAGAGGGTTTTCCAGCCCCCTTGTTTAAAGGGTTCCATAATTTTGGGGAAGCAATGGATTTTGCTAAACTAAAATTAGGACCAAATTTCTTTGTAGCAGATAAAGGCATTGAGGCCACCTTAAACTCAGAACAAAGAGGAGAATTCAAATCCTCCTCTTCACAGACTGGAACCCCTGTTCCATATCCTACTCACAGCGGAGGATTTTACCCTCCAACTTAGTCACAAAAATTATTACAGTCAAGCCCTAATAAGGCTATGAATGATCAGTTCTTTAAAATTCAGAAAGAAATGATAGATTTACGACAAGAATGTGCTTATAAGGTCAATACAATTGACCTTATTGGAAAACACAACCTGTAATCTTGTAAACGTAACCGCATCATCTCCATCAAGACTTCAAAAAGATAACAGAGCAGAACCATAGCCTTGAAACTCAGCTAGCTACATTTTTTACCTCCTTTATTAAAAAAGGATTTACACCACATAAAAATATTCCCTTCCACTACCTTAAACCCAGACTAAAACTAAAAACACAAGAAATACTACAGCAATTACTAGAAAAAGATGGTGGAATAGTGTAGTAGAAATCATAGCGCAAAAGGTTGAAGACGGTGTAATACAACACATGATCAGCCTCCAGAAAAAGTTTAGTAGAAATACACTTTGGAGAACCAATTAATGGAAGAAGAATCCAAGGCGTAGATATTCAACAGGAAATCTTGACAATAATGTGTCAAGAAGTAAATGCATAAGAAATAGTTTATACGTGTCTCTTCAAGGCAAATATTAAACCGTACAAAGACCAACTTAAGCGGAGCGAGAGATTGTTGATCTATTAGACCATGGGATGATCAACATACTCTACTACGGAAACAATAGTGATATTCCGGCGGGACTAGGTGAAAGACTCACCTATTGCCTACAGATCTTGCCAAATAGGAGAACCTAACATGACAATCGGATCTAGTATAGTCCAAGTTATCAGCACCTTACCTAAGGTTGAAGGTCTAAACCAACGACCAGCTTACAAACAGTATTACATTGATCCAGTATTTATAGTCCACAACAGCACTCCTCAAAATTTTCAGTATGTTAATAAGCCAGAATTATACAAATGGCTTATGCAGCAAAAACCACCAAAAAACTCAAACTGGTGTAACAGTAATCTCTTAGCAGAAGGACCATACTTCAAGATATGGGGACCATCGAATATCAAGCTAAACATTCCTCCATATGGAGAACCATTAGAGGATGTAGAAATGGCAGAACAACTTCCCAGTGATGAAGATGGCGACACAGAAATAGATCTACAGGGACGGGATCCGTACGATTAAGTCCACTACTATTTCACACTGTACTAATGGATGATGAGTCATCATCCATTATTTAATAAGTTTTAACTTTTCTTTTAAAAAGCAGATACCTTATCTCTGCTTTGTTGTTCTTTAAACCAGAGCCATTACTTTTAGAAAAGTAAAAGTCTCTTTGTAAAAGTAGGGGGTGAGTCACCTCCTGCTTTAGTAATAGTAATTTTCAGTTTTCATTATAAATAGCTTCATTCTGCATCAATTGTAGGCAGAGTGAATTCTTGTATCCACCCAAAAAACACCCAAAAAGAGCAATAAGCACCATGTTCTCTTGCTAAAAACCTCCTTCTTATAGCTTAAAGTAGCCTAGTAACTTTTTGTTCTTAATCTTCAAATACTCTACCAATTCCGCAGAGATCCTAAAGAGGGTATCCACCTCCTCCACTGTCAGTAAGCTTGCATTGTATAAATGTGAATTAAGTTGTACTCCCTCCGTCCCTAAATAGAGTGCCCATTTCTTTTGGGTACAAGTATTAAGAAAAAAAATCATGTGTTGGACTTTAGTTGCATTAAATCATAATTAAATATAGAAGTTTGTATACTTTTTTATGAATTGTTTATTAAGGAGAGAGAATGTGGGTCATATGGGAAAGTGGGTCATATTATAAAAGTTGAAAGCAAAATGATATTTTAATTGGTGGACTCATACCAAATAAGGAAATAGGAAATCTATTTGGGACAAACATAAATGGAAAAATGGGTACTCTATTTAGGGACGGATGGAGTGATTTGCATCTTTGTTAAATGCTGGCATGGCAGTAGCCAGTAGGTAGGAGAAATGCAGTAGCTGCACAAGTTTGGCAATAGCTTTTGTACGAGTGTGTGTTACATTTTGGGATGACATTAGGTAGGTACTAGTAGTCGTTTCACGAGACACTGTCAAGAAGTGGTTTGTGAACGACATTATTATTTTTTTCCGAAAAAAGTATATGGATCCGGATACCCTATGACCCGTCCCGAAAAAATCGGGTATCCGTTTTCCGGGTCGGGTCATGTGCCACATTTTCAAGTATTCACATATCCGGGTACCCGAAAAACCGGGTACCCAGTTATGAACACCCCTACTAAAGAGCGATAGTTAGGATCATAATACCTACATGCCTCTTTCTCCTTTTTCGATTCTTTTCCAGACATCTTCAGTTATGATTTGTAATGAAAACTTTGATTTCTGTTATAAAAAATAAAAAAACAAATTTTCTTTTCACCAGAATCTTACTATCATTGTTACTCTGATACCGTGAAGAAAGTTTCCACTTTCTGATTTGACTAATTTTGTGATCAATGATCAAGTCTTTGTTGGGTTTTAGACACCCAAATTTTCTGTATATTATCTCTTGAGGCTGCACCTTTCTTGTGAAATTTCTTAACCTAGCTGAGCTGTTATTTACATATATACAAAATCGTGTGCAAGTATCACAAAAATCAAGCATAAACGTAAGAAATGGTAGCCCACACGGGAACAAGCATGTTCGTTAGAAGCTTTACTAAACCACAAGTCTTATCAAAATTTGGTGTCATCTGAAGGGGATACAAAACTTCTTAAAGCACAATAGATGATTAACCTTTCATACAATGGTCATGATTGGTAACAGCTTTGTTTGTACAAATCCATTAAGGAAAAGAAAATGTAGCCTGCTAGCAAGAATACCATTGTATGATTAGACACAGATGACTACCAAGCCGAATCAGAGAATTGGAAGATCAACTAGAATTCCGAGATATAACCTGCAATTAATAGAAATTACGATGTACATTAGGCCATCAGCATCAAAAAGAATTGCAGGGACAACGCTAAATAGATCATGAAATCATCAACGTAATGACCGAAAAGATGCAGTGACAGTCACATCAACTCCGAGTAAATGACAGAAGGTTACACGACAAAAGAAAGATAATTTGTCAAAACATACCTTTTATATACCAATTTTTGCAAGAATCAGCCTTTTATAATTTTTCTGCAACTTAAGACCTTAAAAAAGAAAAAATTTCGCGAGATACAACCTTATCCTATTTTCATGCATTGACCCACCGGTTTCCGGTATTGACTCACCAATTTCCAGGTATTTATCTACCACTTTTTCTATTGATGCCCCGCATGTGTGTCAGGTTTCTCCTTTTCCCCTTCATTTTCTCGACAAAAGAGTGTAAAAGCCCAAAGCACGTGTAGAGCACATGGGGGGATTTAAGTGGGTCAACACCGGAAACCGGTGGGTCAACGCCGGAAAATAGGTTAAGGTTGTATCTCGCCAAAAAAAAAATTATAAGGTGTTTAGCTGTGAAAAATCTTAAAAAAGATTGTTTGTCGCAAAAAGTGGTATATAAAAGGTCTATTCTAACAAATTTTCCAAAAAAGAATATAAAATTAAACACAACTAATTGACACATTAGGTAGTCACGCCAAATTAAAAAGAAAGCTACATCAAACACCGACACACAAACACATTCCAAACTTTCCTTCATGAATGCAATCTAATATTTGACACCTTTTAGATTTCCCTATAAGCTAGCGCACTGCTCAGAAAGAAGGAAAACCATAATGGAGCTAATATATAGGTGACCCAGAGAATAAAAATACATGCCTCTAATACTAACGGTTTGGCATGCTCCTCCCACTCAGTAGTCCAAGCAACTGAAGACCTTCTTTCTAGTGCGCCATTTCTCAGTGATGCGAGCACATTGCATGCATTAGGGAAACCCTTGAAAAGCATCTACATTAAGTAAATAGATTAGTTTTCTAATATAAATCAGTCAATTCTAAGCAGGAAACCAAACATATAACCATATAAGATGTCAAAAACATCCACTACACAGAGATATAGGCAAGGTTACAGCCTGCAGGTAGGCGGTACAATGAGAAGTTAAATAGCAGAAATCAACAGTATTATGGGGCATACAAGCCTAATTACATGCCGAGATCGGGGTCAATATTCCTGAAAGTAACAGATTACATTCTTAAATAATTAAAAAAAGCATGTGGTAGGTTATATATACTTGAGATAATTTGTCTTATTGTCTAGGCAGTAATATGCAGCAACTAGATATTGAGATTCATTCACTTCTTTTGATCCATCACTCGGTACGTATGAGAAGTTAAATAGCAGAAATCAACAGTATTATGGGGCATACAAGCCTAATTACATGCCGAGATCGGTGTCAATATTCCTGAAAGTAACATAGGTTATATATACTTGAGATAATTTGTCTTATTGTCTAGGCAGTAATATGCAGCAACTAGATATTGAGATTCATTCACTTCTTTTGATCCATCACTCGGTACGTATGAAAGTTTAATAGTGTATTGGACTGTCATCAAAATTTGCTGCCTATAGTTTCAGATGAACTTTATGAAGCTACCGCTTATATTTCAGAAAAAAGCAACGACTTTTGAGGGAAACCAGCATGTATTCGAAAGAGCTTAGAAGCAGTAATAGCACTCAAATGAAAGGTGCATGTAGCTGATCGCAAAAACAGACAAAATCAGAGAAAGATGCAAAAACATCAGAAAGAAGAATCCATATTGATCCTAGTAGCGATGGGCTTAAATAGGCCGACCCTTAGGCCAACCTCAATTTGACCCCATATACCTGGAGAGACCAGACATATATTATAGGGTAATCATAAGCAATCGAGAAAAGGAAACCTTTCCCGAGTTCCATCCCAACCCTAAAACCCTAAATGCAATCAACATCTCAACCTAAGAGCTAACTCTAAAGATTGTCCACCACTACAAGGAAAAGAATCAAATACAGGGAACCTGTGCGTCAAACCACTTGTAGAGTTGTAGTCCCCAAGATTCTACTGAAGAGCCCATTAACTAAAAAATGTAAAGCATATAACCATGAACTCTATTTCTCTACCTAATCCCAAAGCTCTTTTTTTTTTCATCACATTACAAAAGAGATCTGTAACAGTGACAAACTTTCTCAAAAATCTAGCTGAACTCTGACAAAGATTACTCATTTTACTAATTTACTCTAAAAAGGTAGCAGTGGTTCAGGTTATTCTATATAGCTATGTCTTTTTGCAGCTCTTTCAGCCAGGAGCTATTACAAAGACTCAGAGCTTATCCTGAAGATATTTGTGGTGTTCCTAAAAATTATACAGAATAGCTTTCATGTTTTTACTAAAGAGAGTCAGTGGTCTGAATTGTTTGGAAAAGATTAGAAGTCGTAATCAGACAGAACTGAAATGGATAGGGCATCTTGACGCTGATTCTACTGGTATCTGGGCCACAGAACCGCAAGTTCGAGGAATTCCAGCCACTTGAATGTGGAGACAGCTTATTCTCTGCTGAAGGTATTCCATAGTGCCCTTGACTTCTGAAGCAGAGAAACTTCAGAGTAGCTAGGTTCCAAAATCTTTTTTTTTTTTTGAAAGGAGGGTCCAAAATCTTGTTACAAATGTCATGGGATATGCTCTTGTATGCGTTATAGATAACCAGAATCCTGACGAGGCTGCCCTCGTTTGAGGAAAACAGGGAAATCTTAAGGAGTGCATGAAATAAAGATAATAGCAACAGAGGTTTCAATTTGTAGTGTTTACAACTATAGATTACAGAGCAAAACAGGTGATAATGAGATATCACAAGGATATATCCCAGAACCTAATAATAATAATAATAAAAAAGACGACATTCCAATATTGCAAATAGCCCAAATCCAGTCAACAAGACAAGCAATACATGTAACATGTCTATCAGACACAAAAAAAGTGCCCCACAGGAAACTATCTGATAGCCAAAACATGAATAAATTTTAAAATTCAAGAGGCCTTACCAAGAGCTGATCTGCAAGTTCTGAAGAGGATGAGAAAAGAAGACCATTCCTTTCAACTTTGACAAGCTCCTCAATACTATATATATACATAAAAAAAAATCACCCAATTAAAGTCTCACAATTAAGAAATGGAGATAATCAAAGCATTTCAAAAAATCATGATGCTCCTTCATAATCAATAGCATAAACTATGGGGAAAAACATACGAAAGGAAATATTTTCATTGAGGTACCCTGAAGTTTGGTCTACTGTCACTGAGGTAGACTCTATATTTACTTTACACTTGAAGTTGGAGGAATCCTGAATCATATAATATTTTTAAGGATGTACACCCTGTCCCATCCATGACATGTTTTTTCTCAGGTAATTAACATCTCAACGTGTTCAACTATTGACCATTTTTTACCATAATAAAGTACACCCCCAGGCCCCAACTGTAGTCAACTTCTCATATTTTGGACTAACAAAAATATCACCAGGAAACAAGTACGTTCAAACAAGTCGGTGTCATATGAGCTTCCAATGGCAATAATAGGTCTTTGCTAGTGCAGAATGGACCTTAATGAATATATATATTCAAGTTCAGCTATCTAAAAGTATGTAGTCAAAGTTGAGGCACCTTACTAAAGTATAACAAACCTCAGGGTACCCCACTTATTTTTGCTAAACAAAATGAGGGAGCATATCTTGTGAAACACCAAATGAGAAAAACTGAAGAGTTTACCATGAGTAAGATGCAGCACAAACTGGTAAGCCACAACCAAACATGTCAACAACCTGGCACTCAAAATCATGAAACATATTATAGATCAAGAATTCTAAAGCAGCCACACATTCTTGTTTCATATCTCTATAACTACAAAAAAGAAAGATAATAGTAAAAAACATTTGGTTCATCATTTGCATGTATTTAATATTATCACCACCTAATACCTTCATTGGAAGATCCAATCCAGATGAGGAAGTATGCAGACAAACCCCCAGGTCAGCTGACCCTGTAAACGACCACAAATAATACCTTTTCTAAGAAAATAAATAGATAAACAGAAGTGAGGAAGATCATTCATGGAAACCAGCAATGAAAATTTAATACTATTACCAAGAAGGCGGGGATAATCTTCAGCTGAAAGCCACATTGTTCGGAAAGCCACGCGCTTTAGATGTAAGTTCTTTATTTTTTGTTCATATTTTTCTTTTTCAGGGCCTTTTCCTGCAATCTAAAGATTATCAAAATTCCATTTTCCTAGCCTGCATCTTAGGCAATAGATAAAAAAATAAATATGTCAAGACAATAAGTACCTGTTATTACAAATAACAATCTAGGATATATATTCTGTTTCCCATTGTTCATTTCATCCCAAAGGACCTCTTCCTTGACAGAATCATCCTCATTTAAGATTGCTGCAACACGTCTGTCATACATGACTGCCGCCTCCAAAAGGATACCAAAATCTTCATCTGGTGTCCTAACAGTAAAGTTATAAATTGATCATTCTCAAACTAAGGGGGTGTTTTTCAATTCGCATATAGCGTTTAAAAAAGGTTTCAGCTATCACTTTTAGAACTTTGGTGAATAGCATATGCTGGATTATTGGGTCAGCATTTTGTACCTAAAAATGCCAATCTGCAGCATGCGATGGAAAGCAACATTTTGCAGGAATCTAAACACTAGTGTCCAATGTTGGGATGAAGATCACTACAAACTAATAAAGAACTATCCAACATGACAACCACAAATATATGCATGTATTCGTAATGCAGTAAGCACATACAAAAGACCTTTTAAGATTGGGAATATGTTTCATGAGTGTTCTCCAATCTCCACCCACACCCATGTCCAATCTTAAGATGCGGCCCCATGCTTACATGCCCAATACTTGGATATGGACCCTTGACTCCGGCACCAACAATGGTAGACGTCAAAGATATGAAATATTACAATGAATGCAGATGGGATTTGTATCATCTTCATCCTTAATATCACTCTTGTGTATATCCTGAATTTGATCCCATTCCTTGTCCTCACCAAAAATCAATATCTAGAAAATATCATGTCTCCGGAAGTGATCTTTGAAGAGGATTTGTGTGAGGATCATGTTCTACGTGACTGCTACTAGGCAAGGAACCTGTGGGAGAGTGTTGGTGCTGAGCATTTGTGTGAAGATGCACCCAATTTCACAAAATGGGTGGCATGGACTTTCTAAGCTTTTCACGTGAAAGACAAGAAGTTTATATTATGATGACATAGCAAGTTTTTCACAAAGGCAACCGAAGCTAGGTGGACGGCAAAATGGGTGGTGGAGAGAGGATGGGATGTTGTAGTTTTCAGGGTGATGCTCAAGCCATTGTTCGTGCTCTACTAGGCTATGCTCAACGAGGAAGTTGAGTTCAACTGTTGGCTGAGGATTTTTAGCTACGCTATCTTCTTTTGGTTCTGTTTCTTCTGTTTGTTGCTTTCACGAACGTAATTCCATGGTGATGCTCAAGCCCATTTTCGTGCTCTAATAGGCTACACTCAACGAGGAGGTTGAGTTAAACTGTTGACTAAGAATTATTAGCTATGCTATCTTCTTTTGGTTCTGTTTCTTCTGCTTGTTGCTTTCATGAACGTAATTCCATGGTCATTGTGTTGCTTGAATGTGCAATAGCTACCGAACCGATGAGGTGTGGCTTGATGGAGGCTCATCTTGGATTTTTGACTTCATTACTACACATTATCAGAACTATTCTAATGCTGGAAGCCTCTCGTTTTACCTCAAAAACACAATTATTAAAAAGTTGCTAGTTTCAAATAGTTGAAAAAAAACAGGTTTTTTGAAATTCCTGAGCTTAAGATTCCTTGAAAAATTACCCCCCCCTCCTTTTTTGGGGGGAGGAGTATGTTCAAATTCAAAGCTTCACCATCATTCCCACTATTAAGGAGCTCCATTATCAAAAGCTCTGATGAAACTCACAGCAGACCAGGACATAAAGTTCAACAAATATCCATGAAAATCATCAAAAACTCCAGCAGTCCCAGGAGATCATTCACTTTGGAGAAAACAGACCAATGGTTACTCTATTGCCAATTTTTTGTATATTATAGTCCATATAAGAAAAGTAATCTCTACCAACCGCCAGCAAACAAAGAGAAAAACATATACGACAGTTGTAGCACAGCACGTCATCGAAATAAAATAAAATAGAAAGTTGCAGGTTCAGCTCACCAGCTTGTACTACTAACAACAAGTGCTGGCCTCGTTGACTTTGCAATGACACCATCTTCAGAAATGGTAGTGATTAGATTATCGTTTGGGTCATCTGTCCTCATATGTCTGCTTCCTGAAGACGTACGCAGTTTAACAGCTGTTTATGTCACCTAAATTATGCAAAAACATCGGAATCTGCACCTTACCATGACTGATACAATCTCCAATTCCCTCACAGTGTCTGAGCTCTTTGTCCAGTTTATGGAACAGCTGTACACAATTCAGAAAATATTAAACTATACAAATAGATGCAAATTGCAAAAGCATAGGCTGAACTAAAAGAAGAAGCTAGCTCACCTTATGTTTCTCCTCCATTGAAGCAGGATGAAAAAAATCAGGAGGCTGATCATACAGCACGGTGGCTCTATATCCAATAGAGGTAAATTATTAAATCATTGAGGAAACATGCAATCTTATCAGCAAAAGGGATGGAATATATCAAATGAAACTCTCACCTAGTTCCCCAGTTCTGAGCTAATTCATGTTGCATGGCCTTTGTCACACAAAGAGAGCCATCTGCCAGCTGTCCATAATGCTTCTCAAACCTTAAAGATAAGATGATCATAAATCATATGCCAAAACAATGATAGCAAGAGCATGCATGAAAACAACCAAGCTTTTAAAAAGATACCAACGGTATACTGCCACAAAGCGGCTTCCTCTACCAAGAGACAGCCCCAGTAGCGTATATCCAAAATTATGCCAATCCACTATGAATGCTGAATGCCTGATCCAGCTTGCCCACTTTACAGCCACCAAGGTTGGTACAGATGGTGGATTCTTTGCAAATAAAAAAAAACCAATTATTCAAAAGTGAAACATAGCCAAAATAACCAAGAAAATATCTCAAGTGTAGGGTTTTTTTCAAAATTTTAAACCTCACATGAATAGTGCTTATTTTTCTGGTAATCTGTCCTTTTTACCATTTTGTGGGTGAAGATATGACATATATGGTTCAATACCTAACAGAAAAAATTCTAACAATTAATTTGTGTTGGATACAAACTCTCTCTTTAAAAAAATAAAGCATGTCAACACCGTGTTGAAATTTTTGAGGATGACTAATAGGATCTCTTACAATCAAGAGTCTCGTCCCTTCGTGGGAACAGGTTGTATTTTTAGCATCACTTTAGGCTGATGGGGATTTCCCTATTGATTAAGACTTTGGCATTGTGTGGTTGTTGTTGTGGGCTTTCCCTAGTCCATCCCTTTTAAATGTAGCTTGTGATATGAGTTTTTAACAACTAAAAACTAAAGGTCAGCAACTTTTTAACAGTAATAGTTACTCCCTTTGTTCCTTTTTGTTCTTCCTATTTGGAACCTTTTTGAGAGACAAAAAAGTCAAAGCGGGAAGAACATGTTGAAATGGAGGGAGTACATTATAATGGCAAAATACTCTCCTAGTAGCTAACTCTGAGGGAAACACATTTAAAAGCTATCTTAATTACAGCCAAATTACTAGCCCTCTACCTTAAAGTCCGCAATGTTACATAGAAGCACTAAGCTCCGGGGAAGCTGAGCTAGAAGATGCTCAAAAGCATATTTCCATCTATGAAAGAAATCCTTATCTATAATGTTATACACAGTAGCAGTGAGACCTTTTAAGTTTAAGTGTCTGAAGAAAAGAATTGCAAGAAAAGACACCTCAACAATTCCCCGCCAAACCCTATCAGAATCATCTAAGAACAAGTAAAACCCCAACACTACACTATAAGGTTCCCCAATTCCTGTGAGTGTCCCTGAAATGGAAATTCCAACAAAAATAAGCTTTCACTGTCTAGGTGTTTAGGTTGTTGGGTATGGCGTGGAGATGGTAAACGGGAGACGTTGCGTTGAAGGTGATGTCGAGGTGTATGATGTGAGGTGCGTGTGTGGAGCGTCATGCATTGAGCATCGATTGCAGCAAGACGATGGCAAGATGACATAGCATAGCGTCTAGTGATCGATGGCAAGCATTGGCGACGAAGGCCAGCAGCCCGCGGGTAATGGCGAGGCTGCCTGCGCCCGCAGCTCTTGTCGCTGCCCAGCCAGCTTGTGTTGCTGCCAGCCCGCAGGGCAGCCCCGCGCCCGAAGGTTGTGACGCAGCAGCCCGCAGCAAAGCTTCCTGTGCCCGCGGCCTCTTTCCTTCTTGTTGCAGCTTTGGTTTTTCTTTGTTAATATGGTTTCCTTGTTTGACTAGGTTTCCTAATTAATATCCCTAGTATAAATATGTTTGAGGCCGTTATTATTTTATTATGCCATGATAAGTGAGGTTATTATTCTTAGATCTAGAGAGACTCCTAAAGAGAGATTAGAGAGTTTAGAGATATTAAGAATTTTCCTTGTATCATCATCTCATACTCAAAAGTCGGTGCAGTATTCGTGGTTTTCTCCCCATTTAAGGATTTCCACGTTAAAACTTGTGTGTTCTTTATTGCTTTAATTTCTTTATTCCTCCGTATATTATACTTCAATTGCCCGATTTGACAGCGTCTGCGATACGTATTCCTAACATAGGTATTTTCAATCATGCAAAGGAATAACTTATCAGGTTGCAGGTCAACAAAATTCCTTACAAGTAAAAGATAAATTCTAAAGCATACACACTGCCAAAAGATGAGATCCATATCAAGTAAAGAGAGCTCTAAATAGTCTTAATTAACCAAAGTTGATCTATAAAAAATAATTGTATCAGCTTCAACCAAAAGATTAGAGCAAATAACTTTGGTTCCTGGCTCACCTGAACTAAGAAAACGTCTGGAGCTGGAATTTTGACACAAAGATGCCAAAGGAGTACAAGAAACTGAAATAGTGGCTTGAGCAAAAGTACAATATATCGAAGTAGCCACGGTAGATTTTGCATAAATTTAGGCCACTGTGCCTACAAAATCAAAATAAAACATAAGGAAAAGGGGCATTAATATTGACAGACAACTTATAAGCATTTACCAAGGTGGCTACCATTCTGTAGATACAAATGGAAGGATGGTTCAGAACAGCGGCATGTGGATCAGAACCTACAAAAGTTTCAAGTCAACTAAACAGAGACAATAACATTCTCAATCATATCAAACAATATTAACAGCTTCTTGAAGGGGAAGGTGAAGAAGGTGGATGACGCAATGCGTCATCTGAAGTAAAATATACAACAAAACTTATTCTGAAGAAACCTGTGACATTAACAGATGGCATTCAAAGACAGAAATTAAGACCTTTAGAAATCAGAAATAGAATTTGCCACCACATATTTACCCTTTCATATTTATTTTCAATGCCAACAGGAAAACACAGAGAAGGAACGTGCGCCTTTCTTTTTCTTCTCTACGGACAGAGGAAAAGCTTCTTTCTCAGTAAGTCAAAGTGTAATGATGAAAATGAAGCTGCCAAAGCATTTAGATTAGACTAAATATCTCTAAATGAGATGCGCCTAAGATAAAATAAACCGAAAATGATGCTACAAAACCCCCAAGGGCCTTTGTGGGTGGAGAGTGGAGACTCATGTAACTTGTAAAGAACGTTCATGTCGGCACTCCCCTCCATTATATGCTTACAAACAAACCCTATTCACATTTATTAAATCTTTTGAAGCCTATATAAACTTTGAAAAACATAAGCAAGGATCACCACATAGCTTCAAAAGTGAAGGATGGAGGGATAAGACAAGCACCCACAACTGTCAAACAGATCGGTGGGTCCTACTCAAGCAATTCCAGGCTCGGACTAGCTCAGTTACGAGTCAAATCCATACTACAGTTGTTTTAGCAAGTCGTTTCAGATTTTAAGTCAAAAACTCGTGCTCAAAATCCAAGATATTTGGGCGGGTTTAAATCAGATATTTGATTGGGTCAATATTTACATCTTCCGCTTTTTTTTAGTAGTACCATATTCACTTTGACACTATTCACAAATTCCACTTTGACCTTCTATCACAAGGAAAAACATAGTCATTGTGGGATCTTGTTAGACTTGACTCGTTATATAATTCATAATATCAACTTTTTAAATTTTTATTTATAGACAATTAGAGATATTGATGTTCAAAGTTGTGCATTCGCAAATGTGCCAAGGCCTTTGGGTACAACTTAAATAAGTGGATGTAGTATATAGACACCACATCTTAAGAAGTAGAAAAGAAACAAGATCGTATGTTAGAAAACCTACCCCCCCCAAAAAAAATCTGGAAACCATCTAACATAGGCTCTCCTATTTGGCTACTTCAAACCAACACTAGCATTGCACATAGGGAATGTCTCCCTTTGAACTCCCTTCCAACTAATTTGTCCAACACTTGTAAAATCTTCAATATTTCCCACCGCAGCTGAAGCAGCAATACTAGTTAACCCTCACACAAATTATGTCCAAAGTAATCCTCATCTCTCCCTTCATTATTAATGGAATATTGAACCCTACAGGAAAAAACATGTGAAGGTTTCTACTAAAAATCTGACTCCTAACTGTCTTCCCAAGCAGGGTAGTGCACAAATCCCTTAACAAATCATACTGAACCTGCATAGCATCGACACTCGATCACCATCCTATTCCATTAGAACCTTCCATGAAATTAGATTCCATATCCAACACTTCTCGAACAACCCTAATATCAAGAAATACATACTTATGTTTCAGCTGATGGAAAGAGTACATAAGTATCTTCACTTTCCACTGCAGTTCAGATGCAACCTATCCTTTACTCCTATATATATGGAAGATCTTTCACCAACCAATATGACTAAATAAATTCTTAAAATTAAATCACAAATCTTCCATCTACCATTTGGGGTTTGCAATATGAAAGATATTATCAAGGAGAACTTTCTAAATTTAATACAAGGTCTTAGATAAAGAGTTGCATTAAATTTTTCAACTTAATAGAACTTGCATTGGTTCACTTGTCTAATGAAAGCCTTGGCATGTTCATTTATCGTCAAGCAAACTACACTTGTAGCATAGGGACCCAATGGAGTTCAGATGCTTTCTTTCAAACGGAGTCGGCTGCATGAATCAAGATTTTATATCGGATGGTCATTTACCGAAACAATTAGTTAGTAATGTCAAACTAGCTTGTCTAAAGCCGAAAAGCTGAAGAGAAATTTGAAAAATTTAAGAGAGAACATGAGTGTTAGCAAGTACTATCGATACTTTGCCAAACAAACATGAAACCACGCAAAGCACCGGATGCAAGCTATCTACCAAAAAGAAAACAGAAACCAGAAACCACAAAAACATAGAGCATATGCCATTCATACCTCCATATGCAACAATGTCTACCTTCAGAGATGCCTATGAGAACAAAAGGAATGTGTCAATCAGATAAAATTATCAAAAAAAGAAAAGGAGAAAGTATGGTTGACAACAGAGGATAAACTATTTCATGAAAATAGTTCTCTAGCATTACTAGCACATTTTCTAGTAATCATTTAAGAAGATGATGTGTCCTCTATTTTGCTTTGTACTCTTTGTTGTGCTCCTTCTCAATTAAAAGAAAAATCATCTTGAAAATAATAATTTGTCCTTCTTCCTTGATTCTTCACTGTGTTGGGTATACAACAGATATCAACGTGCAACTCTAAGCAACCGCTCTCGTGTTCAAGTAACAAGAAATTAAATTGAATTTCATTTGCAAATGTTCTTCACTTATTTGCTCTTCCTATGAGTAAACTCTCTTCCACCTAATCAACCTTCTCCACAAGCTATCTAAACAAAAACACAATTGATCGTTCATAGTATTTCAATTTCCACTGTGAACTTAGCATTATTCCACATACTCTTCCAACCTAAATCCTAAATCTACTACAGAAGCTAACAATTTTCATAATTCTCTTTTTTTCTTTTTGCAAATGTAAGCATTGAAACTTATAGTTCTATAAATTAAATGGAAAAACCTTGTTCCCAATCAGCAAATCTAACCTTAAGACCCAAAAATGGAACTTTAAAAAAAAAAAAAGGTTACCTGGGTAGCAAGTGAAAGGGCATGATATTGCATTCTTGGACTCCGACCTATGTCCCCTAATACTACAACTGCTGCTCTACCTCTTTTACCCATATTCTACTCTTCAATTTATTTTCCTGTCAACCTAAAATTACAGAAAATTGTCATCATCATCTTTAGAAGAAGAAAACAGAATCAAATGAAAGAATGAAACTTTGCACATAAAATCATGAAATTTTGCAAAATGTGGTCCAAAATCTTCTATTTGGGAAACACCAGGAATTCAATTCCAACAAATTTCGATTTTTCTCAAGCTTATAATGGGAAAAAGAAAAGTGACTGGAACCCTAAAACAAGAGCAGTAAAACATTATCATGTTTTGATATTTGTATTAAATGTCCAAGATCAGCAATGGCGGACCCAGGAATATGAATTACAGACCAAAAAAAACACAAAAATAGGGGAAAAAAGTTCACATAAATTGTTCAATAATAAGTCTTACAACCAAAATATCCAAGATATAAATAAGAAAGAAAAACACATAAAGGTTAAAACTAAAATTACACTTGCATCCTACGACTCTTCATATTTTGAAATCGATCAATGATATCTTCATCCTTTTTAGTAAAAGTAACCAAACAATCATTCATGAGTTAATCACCAATTTGATCTAGCCCTAAATTGAACAATTTAATCTAGCTCTAAATTGCTAAATCCGTATAAACTATATTTGATTTTAATTTCAATAAGTCACTAACTAATGAATAATAACAACAATTTACATGTAAAAATTCAAATAATTTAAGAATCTAACATATATGAATTAAGTATGAAAGTATGAAAATTGAAAAACAAAAACAGAACTTACTGACTAAGTGACTCGGACGGCGACAGCAGGACGTTGGCCGGCGGTACTTCCTCCTCTCCTCTCCTCTCCTCTCTTTTAATAATTAACTTGTTTTCCTTCTTCTAAAATTTATTATTAGTTGAGCCATTTTATTTTTTAGCCATTGAAAAAACACTTTTGAGAGGTGGGTCATTTAGTTTTTCTATACGTTACCCACTTTATTTGTA
Organism: Beta corolliflora; assembly: GCA_947648045.1. NCBI lineage: Eukaryota > Viridiplantae > Streptophyta > Magnoliopsida > Caryophyllales > Amaranthaceae > Beta > Beta corolliflora. Next base: position 1,416,992 of record CANSZD010000712.1, read on the forward strand.
TTTCTCACTCTTGTCTTTCGTGTATGTGTGCAAAAATCAAATAAGTCCATTAAAAAAAACAGAGGAAATATATATTGTACGCTTTCACATATTTTGCACATTTTTATATTTACATATTTTACATCTTGCTTTTTTGACAAAAGTACGCGATAATGTGCAAAAAAATGTACTTGGAAGCACATAGTTCTACGTGCTTTTGGGAGCACCTAAGAATTTACATTGACCATAACATTAACATTAAGTGACATACATTCCCTTCCTTCTTCTCTAATAATAATATAATCTTCTTTCGAGTGAGTTTGGGGTTGCCACCACTATGGGTGTTCATAAATATCCGATCCAGTATATCGGATATCCGGTCCGATTAATTAGTTTTTGGATATTTCGGATCTAATATCCAAGAAAATTTGGATCAGATACGGATACGGATCTCCGAAAATATCTGAAATTTTGGAATTTTTTTGAATATTTCAGATATCCGATCCCAAATATCCGAAAATACCTGTTCTAAAGATCGGATATCCAAAATCCGAAAATACCCGTTTTCCTTAATGGGGGTTGCCATCTTAGAACCCTAAATTTTTGTTTACATTTCTTTAGGTGTAGCATAATGATCATGAATTACTTGAAATAAAATACAAAAGATGAAAGAGAAATTAAACATGGCATCGTCACACCACTAACATCTCTATTATATAAGAGAAGGGAGGAGGAAGATGGTGTCCCCCCCTCTGAAACTACTAAGGAGGCGTTTGGTTGGAAGTGGGGAAAGGAAAAGGAATCAAGTAAGGGTTAGGAAAGGAAAGGAACCCCAAACCCCCCAATTTACCCATGTGTTTGGTTAGACAAGAGAAAGGGTAACAAAAGTTGACCCTTTACCTCCCTCCCCCTTCCTCCCCCCATCTCTTTCTCTCAATTACGCCGGCACTGGCGTCACTGTAACACCTCGATAATTCTCTCTTTTCAGAAATACCTTTATAATATAAAACTTAGAGAATTACCCAAGTATTATCGCCCGTGTCATAACTTATCGGCTTATTCAGAATTTTGCAGTGGAAAACATCTAACTAAACTTCATGCTTTATTATCATAAATAAATAAATAAGTACTTTAAAATCAAACACTCTATATATGTCTACTCAAACAAACTTATTATAATACATTCCTACTAATGCAGAAAATATGATATACTAGATTACACAAGCTCTCCATTCCCAGATTCCCAATGATGCAACATCTGCGAACCTGTAAATGTCAATGCTCTAGAGAATCTGCTCACCAAAATTGGGTCATCACAGGATCAATAAGACAAAGCCATGATCAACAATCACAAACAAAGCACGTAATCAGCAAAGCTGAGTACTACATACTAATACATAAGCGTTCCTAGCAGGATACTAAATAAATAACATGCAGGAATAAATAATAATATAATCATATAACATTCTGCAGACAACTTTAATTGAACTAAACTCTAAACATCTTTTTATTACTCAAATGGAATAGTTATTGGACCTGAGTTGTCTTATCTACTAATGCCTTCATTAAGAAGACGAAATACGGGAGCTACCACGTACAGAAATGACCTGCGATATCGAGGAACCTTTGTTAACTGAAAAAGGGATGGTGATCAATCCATCTCCTGTAAAAAGCCATGGCTCGCTCACCATGTACCCCAACTCCTAATGTCCAACTCTAGACGTGCACCCGTCTAAAGTCTATGACTATCCTCGTTACACTTTACGTTCTTTACAAGTTATTACTTGTTATGACACACATACAAGCAACACAGAAATACAATTCAAACATTCACAACTGAACTTCTTTTATCTTAGGATTTAATAAGTGATCACAACTTACAACCCAAGACTTACTTTCTTTTAATCTCAACTTTCTTATTTGTTGAACCTAGCCAACAATCAAACTTACCTTTAAAAGACATACTTATCAACTTACCAAATAAGGCCCACAGTCCTCATAAAGGAGTGAAAATAATAACATAAGGGAACACATGATTTAAACATGATCCAACTTTCTAAATATATTAATTCCCCCATGTGAATTAATAAATAAGGTTCCCAATCCAACATGCTTGCATCAATATTCCATACAAACATGATATTCAACTCATAATCAAATCTCATCCTTACATGTTCGCACACAAGCATAAAACATGTAAAATTCAATCATAATAGAAATCATATATGAACTTACAAAGTTCCTATACATGATACTACAACTTTTCCTTCCTAAATCATGATACTACAACTTTTCCTTCCTAAATCATGATACTACATCACATAACACATAGGTATGTACGTATCTTGTGTAGACAAATTGAGAGGCCACTTTTCTACTCTAAAAGTTGCCTAGGGAATAATCTCCGCCTAACAAAATACAAAACATTGGTATATCAATATACCAATAAATTTACAGCAATAAAACTTCACTTAAAAACGTGTCAAAACCTTTTCTAAAATTCTTTTGACACCAAAGATTAAATCTTTCAAACCCTAAAATATGGTACTACTAAAATAGGCTTTTAAAACCTCAAAAATCAAGACTTTAATATTTAAATCTCTCCTTGAACATAAAATATTAAATCTGAAATTTTTTTTGCTTAATAATATGAAACATATAATCTGAAATAATTAAAGATACAATCTTTAAACAATAATTTAACAAAATAATACTTTGAAATATTAGATCAATATATATGAAATCAATATATAAGAAAACGAGGAAAAGAATCAAAAGAAAAAGGGAGAAAAAGAGTGAAATACCGAAATCGCGAGTGAAATATGGCAGCAAAATTGCGAAACTTGCAGAGGCCATAACTGATAGAATAATAATCGGAATCGAGTGATTTTTGAGCGTAAGTTCAATAACTTTTCGAGATCTACACTTTCTCAGAAGGAATTTTTAGCTAAAAATAAACGGAACTATGAGAAATCTGGACAATCAGATTCGGGTGAGAGAAAAAATGAATGAAGGGAGGGAAAGAGGAGAGAAGAATTAGTGAAAAACAAAAGCCAAATCTGAAAATATGAATCATGGGAGGTTTAATGAAGTATTTATAGGTTCTCTTTACCTAATCCTAGTAGAATTAGGAGTACATAAGAATAAGAGTCTTATTAGGAAAGAATTACTCCTTTGGGCTTTCAAATGGGCTCAAAAGGCTACAAATTGGGCTCCTCAACCCATAAGCTTAATTTAATAATTAAATATACTTTAAATACTACTCTTTAAATAATTAAAGTTCCACTTAATGAAACATTTAATTAATTTAAGAAATAAAAAAACCATAAAACTCTTTTAACTCCTCAAAATAGTCAAACATTAAAATAATTCGACTCATAAAATATTAAAATCATTTATAAATATACTTTAAATATATTTATAAAATTCATAAAATTACGGGGGATTACAGTCTATCCCTCTTAAAAGAAGTTTCGTCCCGAAACTTGGGCACGAAAATCAAAACTTTTAAGAAAACTCTCTTTCAAAACTTTAAAGTAGGCAAACTCGGAGATATTTGCGACACAACATGTGTACACTATTCCCAAAATAACTTGACTGCGCCACATAGTGGACACTAAACTTTGCACCAACATGTGCAAAACTCAAAATCAAGCATAAAAATATGAAAAAATACCATAAAAATGAACAAAAGCGCGAAATTCTATCGAATTCTACCCCTCTTAAAGAAAACGAGTTACGCCCTCGTAACTCACCTCAAGGAACAAGTCTGGATACTTCTTTTGCATCTCATCTTCGGCTTCCCACGTTGCCTCTTCAGACTCGTGGTTAGACCAAAGTACTTTTACGATGTGGACGTCCTTATTGCGTGTACTACACACTTTCCTGTCGAGAATCTTGACAGGTCTTTCCTCATATGTGAGGCTACTATCGATCTAAATCCGTTCAGGCTCTAGGACATGACGCTCATCAGGGATATAGCGTTTGAGTTGGGAAATATGGAACACATCATGCATCTTCTCAAACTCCATTGGCAATGCCAATTTATAGGCTACTTTCCCAATTCGCTCTAAAATCTCATATGGGCCTACATACTTAGCACTCAACTTGCCCTTTTTCCCAAATCTTATGACGCCCTTAGTGGGTGATACTTTCAAGAACACCTTATCACCTATAGCAAACTCATCCTCGCGTCGTTTCAAATCGCATAACTCTTCCGCCTATCTTGCGCGGCTTGAGTTCTAGCCTTGAATTAGTCGACATTCTTGACGGTTTCCTCAATAAACTCTGTCCCCAAGACTATATTTTCACTAAAGTCATTCCAACAAACGGGGCTTCTACACTTCCGTCCATATAATGCCTCAAAAGGTGCAATCTTAATGCTCGCATGATAACTATTGTTATAAGAAAACTCAATCAGGTCTAATTGGTCCTCCCAACTACCTTGAAAGTCAATAGCACATGCTCTCAACATATCCTCCATAGTCTGGTTAGTCCTCTCGGTCGACCATCGGTCGCGAGGGTGAAAGGTCGTACTCATCTTCAATGTTGTCCCAAGATTTAATTGGACCTTTTTCCAAAATTTCGAAAGAAACCTAGAGTCACGGTCGAAATGATATCCTTTGGAACTCCATGTAGTCTCACCACATGCCTAATGTATGTCTTAGCAAGTTGCTTCTTTTTCCATGTCTCCTTAATGGGTATAAACACAACGGATTTGGTCAATCTATCCTAATAACCCAAATAGTGTCGTTTCCACTCCTCGTTTTAGGTAAGGCAGTCATAAAGTCCATAGAAATAGAATCCCACTTCCATCCGGGAACCTCTAAAGATTGAACCTTCTCCATGGGTCTCTTATGATCTATCTTCACTTTCGACGGGTTAGACACTTAGACACATACTCGGCTACCTCTCGCTTCATATTTGGCCACCAATAGATACCCTTAAGGTCCTTATACAACTTGTCACCCCCGGGGGTGCACGAGAATATGGAGTATTATGCCCCTCATCTATAAGGCGTCTCTTAAGGTCATTACATTTTTGTGGTACACACCACCTCCCTTTAAACCTTAAACTCCCATCATCATGAATCTTAAAGTCAACTTCCTTACCTTGCCTAATTTTCTCCTTGATCTTATCTAGGTGCTCATCCCCAACTTGACCCTCTTTGATCTCATCGAAAACCGACAAACCCAAAGATAGGCGCTAAGTCTTGCCTCACTTTCCCCGGGATTTAAGAGTTCTAGGCTCGGCCTTTGCATATCTCGACACAACTCCTCGGGGACTATCAAGGTACTCAAGCTATGACTCGATATTCCGCTTCAAGGCATCGGCAACCACATTTGCTTTCTCCTCATGATCTTTGGATGTCTAGGTCATAATCCTTAATCAACTCCAGCCATCTTCTTTGCCTCATATTCAGTTCTTTTTGAGTGAAAATGTACTTCAAGCTTTTATGGTCTGTGAATATCTTATAAGTCGCTCCATAGAGGTAATGTCTCCAAATTTTCAATGCAAACATTATGGCAGCTAACTCTAGGTCATGGGTAGGGTAATTAGCCTCATAAGGTTTCAATTGACGCGACGCATACGCAATTACCTTCCCATTCTGCTGTAGCACACATCCTAGACCATTCTTCGAAGCATCACTATATACCTCAAATCCCTCATTTCCATCAGGCAGGGTCAAAACAGGTGCAGAGGTTAAACGATCTTTCAAAATCTGAAAGGCTTCTTCACACTTTTCACTCCACTTAAATTTTGACTCCTTTTTCATCAAATTGGTCATAGGTCTTGCTATCTTCGAGAAATCTCTCATAAATCTCCTATAATAGTCAGCTAGACCTAAGAACTTCTAATATATGACACGCACTTTGGAGTTGGCCACTCACTCACAACTTGAATCTTAGCAGGATCTACTGAGACTCCTTCATTAGACACATAGTGACCCAAAAACGCTACTTTCTCCAAACGGAACTCACACTTAGAGAACTTGGCATACAATTGGTTTTTCCTCAATGTCTCCAAAATGATCCTCAAGTGCTTATCATGCTCAACCTCATTCCTCGAATATATCAGTATGTCATCAATGAAAACTACCACAAACTTATCTAGAAACTCATGAAAGATCATATTCATTAAGTCCATAAATATAGCAGGAGCATTGGTTAACCCAAATGGCATTACAGTGAACTTATAGTGACCATAACGCGTTCTAAAGGCATTCTTAGGTACATCCTTATCAGCTACCCTCAATTGATGATATCCTGAACGTAAGTCAATCTTTGAGAACACACTCGCTCCATTCAACTGGTCGAATAGGTCATCTATTCTAGGCAAAGGATATTTGTTCTTGATGGTTACATTATTCAACTCCCTATAATCAATACATAGCCTCATGCTTCCATCCTTTTTCTTCACAAACAACACAGGAGCTCCCCAAGGTGATGCACTAGGCCTAATATAACCTTTATCCAATAGCTCTTGCAATTGCATTTTCAGCTCACTCATCTCAGGAGGTGCCATTCTATAGGATGCCTTAGATATAGGTGCAGTTCCAGGAACTAAGTCTATGGTGAACTCAACAGCTCTCGCAGGTGGCATACCTGAAATCTCACTTGGAAACACATCCATAAACTCGTTCACAATTGGAACATCCTCAAACTTCACTTCAACTTCCTTACTCACATCCTGCACACTACAGAAGAATAACTCACACTTCTTTCTCATCAACTTTCTTACTTGCATAGCAGAGATAACTCCAAACTTCTTAGGTTTTCCAAAGCGTCTATAGGAGGTTAATTTTCCCAAAGGGTTTCTTAACATTACCTTCTGAATCTCACAGTCGATATTGGCCTTGTAAAGACTTAACCAATTCATCCCAAGAATCACATCTAGGTCTCCCAAATTGAATCCTATTAAGTCAGATTGGAAAAACATAGTCTCCTATCTTCAAAGGCAAATTTCTAAACAACTTGGTACACCTTATGATCTCCCCAGTAGGAATCCGATAGACAAGTCAATTTCTTCATAATCTACTAACCCCGATTGAATTTCCTCAATCAAACCTTGCTCAAATCATTGAGCCTTTAACTCCTCGGTGGCTACTACCTAAAAACCTAGACAATGCTATGGATTTGCTATAATACTCAAGAGATGGTCATGCTCCCCATCCTAAGGTCTATGAACTCCGAGCCTTTTCTTTCTCATAAAAGCGGGGTAAAAATTTTCCCTTAAAGCAGCAATAAAGGATTCCCAATTAAACTCTTCCACAACACTAAGTCTATTTCCATTTTCTTTCCACCATAAGTCGGCCTCATCTTTCAGATACAGTACAACTTGACCTACTTTCATACCTTCGGGACAGGTTCACGGCCCGAAAATCTTTTCAAACTCCCTAATCCACTCTTTAAGAAGGTAGGGTCAGCTTGCCCCTTATAGTACAACGATTTAATCTTAGCTAGTCTCTCAAACATGTCCCCATCAGAATCGGGATTCTCAGTTCTTTCGTGAGTCAATTTCTCTGCGCAGTAGGCGAATAGCAGAAGCTAAGGCATCATTGTTGTTTGACACTCTACTTCGCGACTGAAATTTAACGTAACTCTACTTTGGTTTCGATTCACACTTACTTGCCATTTCCTACGAAGATAACATTTGATTTGACCATAAAGATCGCATCAACAAACAATTTCTCATGAAGTTACTATAACACTAAGTTCACACATTATGAACCATAACAATCATATATTCACGCATGAATAAATAATCACATAAGGATCAAATGAAACCAATCATAATAAATAAAATATTTCCCCTTTTCACGTACTAAAATATATTCTCACTCAACTCAAATAACTGAATAATAACTTTTATTCCTCGAACGATAACAAGAATATTTTCCAATCCAAAATAACCAACTTATTCCTCAACAATATAAAGATGCTAAAGAAGGAAATTTAAACCATTGTAGCTTGACTACTTTCCAACAACTAATCTTAAAGCATAAATAAATACTCTTATGGAGTTACATTATCATTCCTATCCTTATTTCCTTTATACTTTTATGGAGTCAACATTTCATCTTCAAAGTCTCCAGAGTCTTCACTATAATAATAATAATAATAATAATAATAAGGCAAAATTGGCTTTAACATCCTGAACTATAGCTTGAGTGCACCCAACACCACCAACTACGACTAGTAGCCTAAACATCACCAACTACGGGGTGGGGTGCAATCCGTACCACCAACTACGGGGTGGGGTGCAGTCTGTACCATAAAAACCCACCGTCATCGGCAACATTTTAGGCTTAGGCCTCGGTTGGTGGGGTGCGTCACGTACCATAAAAACCCACCGTCATCGGCAATATTTTATCGGCAACATTTTCGGCTCCGGCCTCATTTATGGTACGGAATGCACCCCACCCCATAGTTGGTGGTGTTTAGGCTACTAGTCGTAGTTGGTGGTGTTGGGTGCACCCGAGCTATAGTTCAGGGTGTTGAGGTCAATTTTACCTAATAATAATAACCTGAATTCCTAGATCTAGTAGATCTTCAAATCCTTTTGGGTTGATGTCCATTTTCATCCATCTCTAAATCACTAACATCGCTCAGATAAGGTCTCCAAGTAACATTGTAGATGTCCTTTCAGGTTTGCGCTGTAGTACGATCAAACTCGTGAATTACTTCATATATCGCTAACAGGGATGCCTACTTTTAACACATAACGCATAATGCTCTCTAAGCTAGTGTAGCTATCACTTCCAGGCTCATGACATCGAACATTCTCATCATCACTCAATACAATTGGGTTATGATGGCTTCCTACTCTATTAACTTGCACCATTGTGTTAACTTGCTCGACGGACATGGTTAGGGATCTATAACAAATAAATTAAACCTATTCCAATGGATATACTTAGTACTCTCCCTGTACGCATTCCCAAAAATAATAATACACAAGTTGCCATTAACATCATAGGCACAAGAATATAACACTTAGCAGGAAAGAAAAATACAAACAGTTTGCAGGGAAGAAAAAATAATCATGAATATTTAGCAGGGAAGAAAATATGAATCATGGGAGGTTTAATGAAGTATTTATAGGTTCTCTTTCTCTAATCCTAGTAGAATTAGGAGTACATAAGAATAAGAGTCTTATTAGGAAAGAATTACTCCTTTGGGCTTTCAAATGGGCTCAAAAGGCTACAAATTGGGCTCCTCAACCCATAAGCTTAATTTAATAATTAAATATACTTTAAATACTACTCTTTAAATAATTAAAGTTCCACTTAATGAAACATTTAATTAATTTAAGAAATAAAAAAACCATAAAACTCTTTTAACTCCTCAAAATAGTCAAACATCAAAATAATTCGACTCATAAAATATTAAAATCATTTATAAATATACTTTAAATATATTTATAAAATTCATAAAATTACGGGGGATTACAGTCACCGCGCGACCAGCGGCATCTGGGATGGTGTTTCGGCGGCTGGGGTGGTGTTTCGAGCGGCTGGGCTAGGGTTTTCGGCGGGTTGAGGGTGTTTTCGAGCGGCTGGGTTAGGGTTTTCGGCGGATTGATGGTTTTTTTGAGGGCTGGGCTAGGGTTTTCGGCGGGTGGGTGGTGTTTTCGAGGGATGAGTTGGGTGCTTGGCGGCCGGGGTGGTGTTTCGAGCGGTTGGGCTAGGGTTTTCGGCGGGTTGAGGGTGTTTTCGAGCGGGCGGCCTAGGGTTTTCGGCGGGTTGAAGGTGTTTTCGAGGGCTGGGGTAAAGTTTTCGGCGGGTGGGGTGGGGTTTTCATCGGGTTGCGGGGGTTGGCGACTCGGGTGGAGGGTGGTGGCGGCGGCTCAGATGGTCGTGGTGGTGGTCAGTGGGTCAGCCCGGTGGTCGTCGTGGTGGTGGGGTGGTCGGTTGTGTTATGGTGTAGAGGGATTTGGGGGTATCCAAAACCTTGGGAATTTGGGTAATGGATCTAAGAGTAAAGGGGGTAATTCTAAATTGAAAAATGGGTAAAGGGAAAGGAAAAAATCATCAACCAAACATCAAGTAAGGGAAAGGTAAGTTTGGAAACCCTTTCCCTTTCTTCACACCCCTCAACCAAACGCCCCCTAAATTACCCTTAATGATCTAATGGAATGAAAAAAAATTACAAAAGAAAATAATTTAAGAACCGTTTCTCATTTCAACTTGTCATACTAAACAAGTTTAAAATAGTATATGCACTAATGCACCAAATATTTCAATCAAAAAATTAAATGGACATAATATCTTGACCTTTTTTGTATAAGAAAATATGGTATACATGACGTCCACTTGAAAAGTCTGAAATACTCACTACCTTTGATACTCTTTAATTCAGTCAAACTAACTCATTATGTCTATTCTTTTTGTTCAAAATTCATTCACAAAAAATTAATATTAAAAATCACTCACAACCTTAGTTTTTATCATCAGCGAATTAATATATCTAAATTAATCTAACTATTAATCTTTCACATTTTAAGTGTAATCATAACTATAGTTGGGATGGAGTATATAATAGAATAACATGTTTTGAAAAGAACGCACGCATCGTGTGCATATAAGCTAAGGTTAGTCATTATCTAAAATAGCACCTAACTCTGTTGGAATATGTTGAAAAAATAGTAACTTTGTTTACTTCTTCGACACCATGAGAGAAAATTTATAGTAAATCTGGGTGTACCATGCTCTATGATGCACGAAAATGGACACGGACATGACACGGAAATAGGAAACGCCATTGTCTAATTTTTTTTGAAAAGGGAAACGGCAAGGAAGCGCCGAGCAAAAAATTTACATAAAAATATTATATGACAATTAGGACTCCTTACAATTCTTTTTATGATAATAAATTAGGACTCCTTACAATTCTTTTTATGATAAACTGATAAGAAAGCATAAATAGTGTTGAGCCAAATATATATCAATACATATAGATATTTAGCCAAACGACCATTGCAAAGAAAGAGGCTCTTGGGTTGTTGGGAAGAGAGAGACGGGATCCTGGGTTTGCGGGAGTGTCTAAATTACTGTTCTCATGTTGTCCTTTTATTATTCTCTTTCCCCCTTTTCTCATTATAAACAAAATGGAAATGCCATTTTTCCTTTATTTGCCCTTTTGTCATAAACTTTCAAAATCAAGCAACGTTTCCTCATTTTGGTCACATTTTGAAAACGTTTCCGACGCGTGTCGTGTCGTTTTATGGTGTCGGAAACTTGAAACATTAGTTCAGGGGTGTGCTAGTGCTTCCAGAAGAGTCCATGCTCATGATACACGTCTTATATTTTCTTCATTCTTTCATTTGAAATTGTTAGGATATAGAATTATAGATGGATATTATTTATCTTATTAGATTTAATTTAAGACTTTGTCCTTCAGGTTGTATATATTCTTTCTCAGATTAATGAAAGAGCAACAAAACTTGACCAAATCTTAACATAGTATCAAGAGCCAAAGATCCTTAAACCTAAAATTTATATTTGACAATGATGTAACTTTGATACTACACATACTGGATATCAACCATGACTCGTATATGTCGCCCTATAAAAGCGATCGATCTCTACTGTATTCCAGAGGATGCAGCTCAACTTTGTAGCAGTCATGCTCATAAAGTCATAAGGTTCAATAACTTGTTGCACCAAAAGTTAACAAAGTATGCTTTATTGTAGACAGAGTCATTTGTTATTCCATGAAATATTTATCCTGCTGAGTTTTATGCAATAAGAGAAGCACTAAAGATGTCAAGATTTTGAGTTAGCCACCCTTTCACGTGCAGTAAATTCACTAAATCACTACTACAATAAGCTAAGCATGCTAATCAACAAATAAAAGAGCTCTTTGTTTACCATAAGCTGTACGAGCTACATTGAAAACATCCTTAAACAAACAAATCATATCCTTGCAGCAGCCTCTAAAACTTTTTGCATCTCTGCAACCAGCCTTGGTAAAAACGCTCAGCAAGCGAAGCACGTGAGGTAGAGCTTATGTCTGTCAGTAGTGTGTTTTCGAATTTGATGGCAATTTCTAATTTGATGGCAACATTTGGAAGAAAAATGTAATAACCTCTTATTGTTGTTTGCATCAAATATGATATTGTATAGTATATTGTAATTTACCACTTCTATGCCTTTGGTTTATCTGTTACAAGATATCATGATTTAATGCATGATTGAAATATATTTACAAATAATTGGAAGTATATTGATGTATATCTGTCATATGGCTTAGACGATGGCCGTCAATGATGGGAGGTCTTCCTATCAGCTGCAAAACCAAATCGATGATGAAAACAACCAAACATTCTTACAGCTTCTCAACTGGGAAGCCAATAATAGACTTCACTTCTTTTGCTAAAGAACGCAGCTCTTGAATTTCTTCCTCGCTAAGTCGCCACCCGAGTGCACCCGTAAACTCTGCGGCCTGTTCTCCATTTTTAGCTCCAGGTATAGGAATTACATTCTCCTGTGCTATTAGCCAATTTAGAGCTACCTGAATGCATGAAATGTAGTCAGAATCTTATTCAGTTCAGCTGCACTGATTTACAACAGCATGATTCCTATAGGATAATCTGATATCTAATGAAGCACAGAGACAGTCTAAAGTAAAAATGATATTAGACTAAGACAGAGGTAACCTATAAAGCCTGCATTGCGACTAGCTAGCAGCGACATCCCTACTTCAAAAAGTTGACCATGTTCACGTAATTCTAAAGGGAAAAGTTCTAGTTTCAACATCCTAAAATTCAAAATTAGAGATTAATATGAAAACTCATTCTAAAATTCTTGGATCTGCTTTCTGACGTTCTTGAGTGATGATCCATAAATCCACATCAAGAACATACCTGGGTGGGAGTTTTGTCGTAGTTCTGTCCTATCTCCTTAATTCTGTTCACCAAAGGTTGCAGCTGCATTGCCAAAAACAACATTTCAGCAGCAATCTCGAAACCCAATTTTACTTTCACAGTTCCACAGGAACTAGTTAAACCTGGGTCAGGTATTCTGAAGTGTATAAGCGGCCTCGGAGGACCAGAAGGTGGATTTTCTGGGGTGTATTTTCCAGACAAGGAACCTGCACAAACACAATGTTTATATCCCAAAATCATTTTATAAATTTAAAGGTTAAACTTAATGGCATCAAGAACAACCACTGCACCACATGCAATACAACCCTCTTACAAGTTACAACCCCGGTAAAAAGGTGAGATTTTGGGAAATCATGACAAACATTAAATTATTTATAGTAAATATTGATTGTTGGTACTCCCTCTGTTTTTTTTATCTTTCTCACTTGAAATCTTGACACTATTCATAGTTAGAGAGAATCTTCTCAACTCTTCTCAATATATGTATAAAAAAAATATACTCATGTGGGGTTTTGTTTGATTCGTGTCAACTGTCAATTAGTATTTTATTGATATTCAGTTGTTATAATATTTAGTAAAATGTAATGAAAGATATTTAAGGTCAAAGAAGTGTGTCGGAAACGCACACAGAAAGTGAGAATGTTAAAAGAAAGAGGGAGTACTTGGTAATGGTTTGTTGTACCATATAGGATCTACAACGGTTGTAAAGGGTTTATTCTGCTATTGCAATCAGCTGACAGCAATAAGAAAAATGATAGAACCTTGAGTTGGAGAAGGCAACGGCAGGTGCTTAAAGAAGAAATTGGGAAAATGACATAAGGAGTTAAAGCACAAACCTTGAGCAATTGGTGAATAAGCAATCAGAGTGATCCCGAGCTCGTCACAGGTAGCCTTGACACCATTCTCCTCCGGGAGTCTATATGTAAGGCTGTAGTTTACTTGGTTTGAAGCCAGGGGAATACCTCTTTCTTTTAGCCGTTTGTAGGCATCACGTAACCGCTTCTCTGAAATAGGAAAAAACCAAACAAATTAGCTAACTTGTTAGCCCAGGTATCATGACAGAACATATAACAAAATCCAGGTTTTCCAGTTCTCAGAACAAAATATATATGGGAAAAAAGATTAAGAAGATAGTTAAATAATCATAAACTAGTTGTTGGTTTACTCCAGAATTGATAGTCTGAAGCAATAAACTCAAAGAAAATGAAATATATTTGCTGATAAATTATTTATAGACATACCACTATAATTAGAAACTCCAACAGCCTTCACGAGGCCCTTCTCAACAGCATCACCAAGACCATCAATATACCCTGGAAAGTCATTCTCAGAATGAAGTAAGATTGTTAAACTTGATACTGGGGAGACTTAATATCAGCTCGTGAATGAATTGAACTAGATGATGATATTATCGATGAGCAACCTTCATTTCCCCATAGTCCAGGCCTGGAATTAGTGCAATACAGTAATTAACTTCACTTCCTTCACAAGGAAAATAATATAGATGTTGGCCACTAATTTTTGTAAGATCATGCTTACCAGTGTAGTTGATACAGGTCCACAGAAGAAAGATCTAGGCGACAGAGAGAATCCTTCAGGGCTTTGACTACACTTTCACGTCCTAATCTCCAGGGTAATGCTGCATACTTGGTCGCAACTGCAACCTCCGCCTCTGGATCCTTCTCTTTCCGTTCCTTAATAAACCTATCAAGTGGAATGTATTGCGAAAATGATGCGAAAAATCAACAAATACGCAGGAGCATAACATATTTCTCAAAAAAATTGTCTGAACACGGACTAGAAGCAACAAGTTTGTACTGCAGGTGAGCAACTTGCCAACAAAGGGCTTCTGTAGCATCGACTCATTGTAGGGATGAAAGTGTAAAAGCTCCAGCATTACCTTCCAAGAAGAGTTTCGGAATTGATTGCACCCAGAAAAAACTGCATGTATATAAGACGGATAAATTACAATGATTGAAGAAGAAGAACATTTATGCTGTCAGTGAGTAGAACGAAACGTAGTTGAATAGGATCAAATATGTCACCTTGGAGCCATAGACCTCAGCAGTGTCAATGAAATTTATTCCATTATCAAGACTAGTGTCAAATGCTGCCTTGGCTGCTTTCAACTTCCTGTCTGCCATATCATAATCATGTCAAAAGATACAGTAAATTCAGTATCATTTTCCAAATGTTTTGGGGATATTGAGATGGAACATCTATGCCAAACAACAAAATGGGAGTTAACACTATAATAAGTATACCATATGACAAGGAATTACCAACATAATTAAGATCTACATATTACATCTAATATCAATGCAGTTTAAAGTCTAAACCAAGAGCTTCAATTATCAACATAGTTGAACCTAATCTCAAATTGTCTTGGGCTTTTAGGAATGGATGAGAGAAAAGAAGACCGAAAAAAAGACCACAGAGAGGTTTCATCCTGAAACCATTGCCGATAGGAAAAACAGTCCCCTTGGATTATAAGCTGAAGGCTCTTGACTTCCTCTTTCAACATGGGACGATATATATATCCACGCTTGTACCTAAAAATAACCAACTCCAAAGACTCCATCAAAGCTCAGAGTTGTGCTTGTGCACTGATTGATGTTTTGATTACCCACCGGGTACCACCCCCAAGCCCTTGAGGCTTGAAGTACTTCATAATCTAGCAGATGCCCACACAATACCTCAAAACCTAAGTAGTAACATTGCTGAAGACAACAACTTCTAAGAAATGTGGCCTTAATTTGGAAACTTTTAATGGTGAAAGGGATATCCAAAATTCTATACCACACTATTAAAAAAAATTCCACCTTTATTATTTCATGTAGAATATTTTGAAAAGGCACAAAAGCAATTGAAATCACCCCTAATTTTAGAAATCTATAGCCAAAAATAGTTCTTTAGAAATCCAAAGTTATAGCCCCAAACAGGAACCCTTTTCCTTTCTGCCTTCTTTTTCTTCTTATTTTTCAACTAACCCATAACCATAGCCCATAGGAGCACTAAGGAAGTAAGACCATTGATGTAGACTAGTTTCTGATCCAAGTCTTTGCATCTCTATACCTCTTCCAAATGAACTTCATCACTTCACTAAGCTATAATTTAAAAGTTTTGATTTTGAAATAAATAGTTTTAGAGAGTTAAAAATATATGTACTCCATCCTATGAGTTGGTTACACTTTCTGTTTCCTGACTTTCTTTTTAAGCTATACAGTTTTTATAATACCATTCTTGGATGTGGGTGATGAAACCCCAAGTGAGTACTTTTTGGAGCAGCAGTTATTAGCCTAGTGATGTTAGCATCATCTCCGATCCTAAAGGTCCTAGAATCGAGTCTGATCCCTTGGTGACTACTTTTTCTTCAATCTCATATCTTTGCTCTTCATCTCCCATACTTTTTACTTTTTTTCTTGATCATAGTGAACAGCTAGTCGGTAGATTAATTAGGAACAAGATATGTGTTTCCTAATTAAATTAGGTATTTCATGGGATCAAACCCCAATAGAGGCTCTTTAGGGGTGAGGTTTTCCTTACCATCCCCCTATCTCCCAACGAGTTTGACTTACAAACCTAACTGGTTAAACTTGAGCGAGATGTCATTCAATAGGGTCCTTCATCTTACCCAAAAGAAATTAAATTACGTATTTAGGACCTTAGTATACAGTATAAAAATACGTATTTATGGCATTAGTAAGAAATTTTAGGGCGGCGTAAGCAACTTAGAACAAGAATCATGATAGAACAGAAAGATGAATTAAGGAATTTTACCATCCCATTCAAAGTTGTTCCAGTAACTGGTATCACCCCAAGACCAAGCACCAATACCCAACTTGGTCACCTCCAAATCAGACCCTCCTAACTTCACCTTTTCTTCATTAATGGACTTCACTGAACTAGTTGCTGCATTATTTTCTAAAGACGAAACTGCCCTTATTACATTTCTGCCTTCCTTGATTCTCTGACTACCACTTGTTCCATACAAACACCAAGCACCATTCAGCTGCAAAGCCATTATCTTCTCTATTCCACCACAAATTTCACTTTTTATTTCTAACTTTTTTCCAGAAACTCTGAAAAGTAGTAATATTGCAAGCTCTGTTTTTTTTTATCTCTTATGGAGTTTCATGGAGAGATTTTGGATTGGACCCACACCACAAATTTTTGTTTTGTTTTGTTTTGTTTTCTTGTGTTCGTGGATTTAGGAGAAAATTTCATATTTAATTACGAAAATGTAGGCATTGTTGAAATTTGGAGGTAAGTTTGGATTCTGGTACAAAAAAATCTGAATAAAATATGGCCAAGGATTCAGCATGTAGGCGTTACTTGGCGGGCCTACTCATTTTGTGGCGATTACAGTTTAGATGAAATTTAAGACTTCCTCTTTAGTCCTCTCTTTCTACTTCTATATCTTTTTTCCCCCTCCTTTGAGTATCTCTTTTTATTTCTTCTCTAAAGATTGTTTGGTTCATTATTATTTTTGGGTTTCAATAAACAGAATCAATTCTCTTCAAAAGAAAAAGAAAACAGAATCAAATATCGATTCTATTTCCTCTTGTTTGGTTCAATTAGTGTTGATAATTAGTTTGACGCGTTTGTTAACAGTTCGAGCTAAGCTCGATCAAAGTTAGGTCAAAACTCGGCTAGTTGTGGCTCGATTCGAGTTCAAGTTCTACTCGAGACCTTCACGAGCCGAGTTGAGTTAATGACAAGTTCGGCTCGTAAGACTCGTGAACAGGTCGATTACTTTTATATATATAGAAATAAAGTATTATGTATGTATACATAAATATATATTCTAGAGATTACACAATAATAAGTTGATAGTTTTATTGTCAAAGAATAAACTCCAAAAAAAATCAAAAAAGGAATCTAAAGAAGACTAATAAACTAATGATAATAATAGGTCAGACTTGTTCGTGAACAATTAGATTACGGCTCGGTCAACGCTTGGTTGAAGCTCGAATCGGTCATAGCTCGGTTCATCAAGTTTCGAGCTTGGGTCGAGTTCGAATAAACTTAAATGGAAACAAATCGAGCTAACAAGAGTTTGGGATCGGCTCAACCGATAAGCACTGGATTGATGAGGGATTCCCCCAATTTGTTATCTTCCCCTTCCTCTCAAATAACAACATCAATTACTTGATGGTAATAGTTACCATTCATTGCTACCCTAGTTTGCACCAAACACTCAATAAATAAAGTTAACCATTTTTGTTATCATTCCCTTCATCTATTTGTATTCATTCCATTTCCATTTCATTTCTTGAACCAAATGACCCTTAATGATTCTAAATCAATGACTTTAACACCATCGTCATTGTCACTATTTTTAGGGTTTCGGAAGTTATCGAGTTGCTTCATGAACAATAAACACCAACGGCAAGCAAGGGCCGATATTTTTCTTCAACCTTTTATCTCCTACTTGGCGGTTTTTCCCTAGTGATTTAGGGTAGGAGTTTTTAAGACTGGTTTTCTTTGCCATTTTCTCTCTCCTCTACACTTGGTTGGTATTGTTGCTTGATACCCTCTTCTTGTCAGCCATTGTTCGGATTTTCGAGGATTTAGATTGGCAGTCGCAAAATGAGAGAGAGGGGCGACAAGTGTTGGGAATTAAGGGGTGACGCATGACTCATTTCAACGGGAGTACAAACTGATTTGGATTTCTTTTGTTACACTAGGGTGTTTCTTTAAGGAGCTCATTTTAGGTCTTCAAAGTGGGATTTCGATTTAGGGTGCTCATTTTCATGGAAATATAAATCTTTATATTTCGATTTTCTGAACAAGCGGGACCAATAGAGGATGAAAAAAATAAGCACTTTGAAAAAAATTGGTCGAAATCATCTCCGGACATCAAGTTATGTAGTCTATATTATGAGATTTCGGTTTAAGCGTTCATTTTCGAAAAGAAATTAACTCTTTTTTTCGATTTTCTGAATACCTGGCCTTATCGAGGGTGAAAAAATAAGAACTTTTTTTTGAAAAAATTGGTCTCAAATCAACTTCGAGCATCAAACTATGGGGTCATTTTTATGGAATTTCGATTTAGGGAGCTCATTTTCGAGCATCAAACTATGGGGTCATTTTTATGGAAAAATAAAACTCTATTTTTCGAAATCTTAATACATGGTCTTATAAAGGTGAAAAAAACAAACAATTATTCCTAAGAAATATATGGTCCAAAATCATATTCGAGCAACAAGTCATGGGAATAATCCCCATAGGAAGGACTCTAATGAAAAATGTCGGCGTGGCCGAGGAGATCCAAAAACAGGCAAAATTAAATAATATAATCTCAAACCCTGACACGTAAACCCAGAACACATAACCTTGTATCTCTAAACCTTAAAAGGCTAAAACCATGAAACCTTGGAAACCAAAACCTTGGAACCCTGTAAACTAAACCCCTAAAATCCTGAACTCTAAACCCTGAATCTTAATCCATATACTTTTTTTTAGAGGAATAAAGGAGGTTTGATAGCATTGGTGATAAAACTTTTGACATTTACAATCATCCCATGGACTCACTAGATATATTACCCACTCCTATTTGATGCCTTTACATCATTTTCATCAGAGCTCCATTGGTGCAACGTCTTTAGGTTGATAATACATGACTGGTTCTCGAGATCTGCATTCCTAGACCATCCCTACACCAACGCTTCACTAGTTCCACAAATTTGCAAGATAGAGCTTCTATATTTATCTCTAGATGTACACAACAAGCACACAAAAATACCACACACACACGCACACACATAAAATCGACCATGATAAACATGAGGTAGCAAGACCCAACGACTCAACGAGGGGGGTTAAACTAACCCCGGAAGGAGGAGACAAGCCATGACAAAGGATGGAGGATTATTGAAAACACAAGACAAAAAGGATAAAAACAAAGCAAAAAACAAGAATACAATGGTCAAAACTAGAAAACAAAGTAAAAATAAGAGAAAAACTGAGGCTTACTACAAACAAAAGCATTCATTGTAGCCCCTTGCTATAGAAAAATGTTACAATTTGCTTAAGAGAGGAGAGAGAGAAGAGAAGCACATTCACGACTTCACTTAAACCATATACTTTATAAATCATCAATCAGAAATCCTATGAATTTTTTCTTATATTACTCACGATATATAATTTTCCATAACATTATATGTTACTATAATAAATAGCAACTTTCAAGTAATATAAAAAATACTTTATATTTCTTATCATATGTAATATTTCATTATTTATGATTTCGATCAAGTATTGTATTATTTAATTAAATTTTTACAATTGTTTGAATAAAAAGATAAAAATAATTAGTTTCTTTTTAAAAAAATATATTTTATTGACATAAAAATATTTAAGCTGTGTGTAAGACAAACCACAATCGATATTTAATATTAAAAGAAAAAAAGTCCAGAATAAATATTGTGGTGTATGGCATCTCTCCACTGAAAAATATACGCTTGTTACAACAAAACTCTTGCGCAAATGCCTAACCACTACAAAATTGGGATCTTAAGTTAGATACACGACTGAATATTTCTGCACTCTATCATCTTACTTTGGGGTTACCATGCTTTGATTTTTTGCCAGAACTTTTACTCTTTGTTCTCCGTTTCCGTCCACCTTGCTCTTTCTGCTCTTCTTTATCGTGTGGATCTACTTCTTCAAATTTGATTGGATCAATGATCATGCCAGACTTCTTCACAACCTGAATAAACATGCTCAATGTCACTAATATTTCTTTGGAAAATATGACATGAATAAAAAGTATAAAACCAACTCTCACCCATCGTCTCAAAATATTCTCAACCGCACATTACTCAAGAACAATCCAAAGTTTGGTTGGCCCTTGCCAAAAATAATCGTTATCTTAATTTGAATCTATGGCTCAAAGAAATATTAACAATTTCGATTATTTTGATAAGGTATCCCTGAACTTGGGATTACACTTCAATGTAATCAAAAGTTGATATCTAAGTCAATTGATTCTTTTCATTACTATAATACGTACTATACAATTTAAGTTGATTATGAAAAATCAACACTGATAATCCCCACTATAGGTGATCTTCTAAATGATCCCAAATTCCCAACTATCAAACGTAGAATAATCCACTATTAACTTAAACCTTCTCAAAACAGTCCAACCTCACTTGGAAGTTGGAACTTGTAGTAGCGGTTCATTTATTTTAAAAAATTAGAGTTAAAAGGCTCTTTTCTCACATTACTCTGCTTTCCTCTTGGCATTCTCACACACCTGACAGTTGACACCACAACATTTGCTTCACAGCCAACCCAACATAGTCGCCGGATCACCAAGTAAACCATCACCCACGAGACTAACATAGCTAAATATTCTACCTATATCAATTCACCAAGCCACCATCTCTTCTAGCCTTTCCCCTTTCCTCTAGCATGTCACGTGTGATTCCCTTTTTTGGGTTAATTTAAAAAAATCATAGTAGTACAGAAAAAAATCAAGTAGCAGTGGAAAAGTATTCGGCTAATTGGTATTCATCGAACTGCGCTCCTCTAATGTCTCCAGAATTTCAAAGTTCTGCCTCATTGTTTGTAGAGAGTTGATTTATGAAGTTGACTAGGATGTTGAGAGCTTCATTGATCATAATAGGGACATGTGTTTGGAAATTAACATGTCGTATGAGGTGAATTTATGAATATTATCCTCATTCTGTTTATAATTTTGAGGAATTCATATATTATATGCAGCCTACTTTTGCATATCATATATAATGACTAATTGACTATTGTGACGTGGATTTGTTCTTTTGTGTAATTTGTTGTTTGTTATGTGATACTTGATCTTTCAAAGCAGGAGCTTCTTGCTTTGAGCGAGCGAAACAATGGCTGGGTATGGGCTACAGAAGGCATTAAGGAAGCTAGAGGCTTGGCACTTGGCAAGGGGGCAGCTCGTAGTTAGGTAGGGGAAGGAGAATCGCTGGTCAGAGTAGTAGAAAGGGGAGTAGAGACTACAGAGTGAAAGTACAATAAATTACTAAGAACTATATTGAAGCATCAACAGTTTAAACAGTTGAACACTTTAAGAATAAAGTGAGACTGTCTTAGGAAGGATAGGATAATAGTTTGGGTTATTCTGAAATAAGCAAAAGTTCGGAATATTTTGGGAAGAACGCAGATAGTTGGGATTATTAGTATTTATTTTTTAAAATGATTATGACATAGGGTGGGGCAAGAGATGAACTCACTTCTGGCCTGGTAAGATCCCCAGCAACTGATACAGGGTTAAATTCAGGACCAATTGGCATTCGAATGCTCCGTTCAAAAACATCTTTTGATGCAAAAGGAAAGGGCAGTGTCTTTGCATACAGTTTCTCACCCTGCCAGATCCAGAAACATAAGAAGCATTAGACAAGGTTCATCTACACATATGGCATTATAAGTAAAATACAAGGAACATACAATATCCCGCCCAAAAAGAAAAAAGGAAACAATAACAAGAAAACAAAACTCATGACAATGTCATTGCAAAAGTCAAAACCATTTTACTAATACAATAAAGATTAAAAGACACTTCAACCACTAATACAATCCGTCTATGATCATTCCCGTGTCATTAATGGCATTGTCATAGATACTTGCATCTTCTTCAGTCTACATACGGTGAGGAATACTGGAGTGTCGATCACTTTTTTTGACATTGAGAAAACATACAGAATTACAATTCTGAATCCAATGATTGTAATTCATCCCGTGTCAATAATGGCATCAGTGTAAAAACTTGAATACTATTCATATCAGGGCCTAAACTAGAAAATTGACACCAAAGGCTTGACAAATGACACAAGACGCCATAAAAAGGCACCTCTTAAACAATGACATGAAACTTGAAAATGATACCGGATGCTTGAAAATAACACAGGGCACACCATAAACACGCAGCTTTACAAAAAACATTGAGATGTGACAAATTAACATTCACACAGTATAAAAATAATATTAACACAGACACGTCATTCAAAACATTTAGGCTAATTCACCATAAAGGTCAGAAAATGGATATATAATAGAGAACAAAGACTTTTTAAAACCCGGCCACTACAGATCTAGACGTACGCAACGGATACTATTTGCAAAAGAAGAGAGGGAAATCACACATATGATACACCCCTCCATTTTAATATAGGGGACTCAACAAGTTTTGCATAAAGATAAAGAACTCTTACTATCTCAATTAATCTGATTAATTAGATTGGTAAAAAATAATGGTTAGCCACAATTTGGTAACAAGAAAAGCTCGGGCGTAAATTAGGTAATAACAATGAATCTAAAGACAATTGGACCAAAAAATTGAACTGAGCTTGCCAAATCAGCGTGTGGCTTACACAGTAGCTATTTTTCGTATTTCTCTCGCCATGCCTCATTTACCCCTAATTAAAAGGCCATGTCATCTAAGATGGACAAGTAATATTGCATTGGTTTTAAACGTGTGTTTGGATGGAGAAAATTGAGGGGGAAGGGAGAGTGAGGATCCATTTGCCTAAGGGCACGCTTGGATTGGGGACATAGGGGAATGTATTAAGAGGGTAATAGAAGAAAATAATGAAGAGAGTGAACATAGAAGATGGTGGTGGTATATGACATTTGTGATCATTTGAGGATGAGGGAAGAATGGGGAAAATTATTACCCTCATTTTGGGGTAATAGTTATACACCCTTCCCTAAAGTTATGTATTGGCCCCAAGTGAGGGTAATAATTCCACTTTCCATCCTCCTTGCATTATCACTAATCATCCCTTCTATCACCACCTAAACTCATACTCATTGCCTTTTAAATTATCTTTCCTTAATGTTGGAAAGATTTGAAAAAAAAATGTTACCACATACCTTCCCTTCCTTCCCCTCCATCATTGCTAACCAGACACACCATTAAACTAACGAGTGACAAATTATAGCTCATTGACATTTTAATTAATAATGCAATAAGAAAAGTTGGATAAATGGACACATCATAGAGATTAGACAGCATTTCCGTTTTAAAGGTACCTGATCTCATCAAGTACAAGACCTTGTCATGTAACGATTTGACAATTTGTCAATTATTTACTCACCACATAATCTTGAACACTGGAAAAAAGCTGATGAAAATTGTAAAAGATTGACAATAGTACAACACTCACCTTCTTATCTATCTTCTCAGAGATGATTACATGTTTAAGACGAGCATCCTTCCTTTTGTTCAAAGCTATTTCTCTTTTTTGCTTGGCATTTGCATGCTCTTTTAGCATCCAAGAAGGCAAACCTCTCTTTTTCTGGACATCAGTCCATTGGCCCCATCCAGGAAGAAGAACGGGCTTCTCCGGCTCAGGATTCTCCTCATTCAAAACGTCCTCTTTAACCTTTTCAAATTCTTCCTCCACATCATCCCCCGCAAATGCACGTTTTATTAGCTCCTCATTACTAGGCAGTTCATATGCTTGCCTTGTCCCTGCAGACAACATTCCATCTATCATACGACCACCACTATCTGTATCGCTGTCCTCCTCCACTTCCTAATATTTCAGAAACAATTGCAGATACAGCAAGGTCAAGTAAAAAAGATAGTCAAATCAACATGAAAGACTTAATCAAGCTAATCATTTAATGGTCGTATACCTCTCCATGATCACTGCTTACAGAAGGTTTTGCAACCTTTGGCATACTATTGGCATTGGCACCATAAGTTGAACCCTTCTTATCCCCCTTCTTCATCTGCGTGCATGACCATCAGAGTTCATATAAAAAAGAATTCAACATTTCAGCAGCCCATTCCCATGCATATAACAAATTAAGAGGGGTTTTGATGTCACTATGAGCTCAATAAATTCTCCCAGCCCACCCCATTACTTTTTTCTCACCCAAAACCATCGTACAACTTAAATTTAGCAATATATCAGAATAATTTAATTTTTTTAAAGCCTTGGGCAAAGGAGACTTATAAGATGAAACAAAGAGACAGAAGAGAGGAGTAAAGGAGGAAACATAAAACATTTACTTGTTCCACGCCTCCTTTCTTATTTGAAGAACAGAAAACAACTAATAATTTGAATTAGGAACAAAGTTATCACATAGATCGGGGAAAGGAAGAGTAGAAAACCAGATGATATAATGCATTTGGGCAGGGTAAAAGGAGAGGAGTTGTAAGAAGCAAGTGAAGTCCATACAGCCTTAGCTGAAAAAGGAGACGTGCACGTGGCAGTGCAACTGTCTCCACCAAACAGGCAAGAATAACCTACACACTGGATAGCTCTAACCTTTTTCCAAGAACCAGATGTGAAAACAGAAACATCAAGACTCGTCCTTGGCCCAGGATCTGCAGCTACATCAATAACACTCTGCAAAGCACAACAGTATTTATCAAGCTGAGAAATAATGACAATACCCTCCAGAAAAAGTAAAAGGGAAGAGGAGAATCCAAATACCTTTATTGCTGATTTATCGCCAATATCCAAACCTTCACGAAGTACATCCAAATCAATATCAAAATCCTTTTCCTTGTTTTTTCCTTTCCAAGATTCCATATGAGTATCATTCTTCTCTTCAATGATATCGTCATCATCACTGCCAAAATTATCAATATCTGGTCTATGCTTAATATTAGCCTCTTCAACCTTAGTGTTGGTTGTGCCAAATACTCGTCTACCACTAGGAGTCCTATCTTTCAGGCCCTTTGCTGCAGTCTGATTTAATGATAATTCGTACTCCTCAAGAGCATGTTTGGCTTCTTCAGTAGCAGCCTCCCTTCGTTTCTCCAATCCTCGTACCTATTATCAAGTCAAATCGAGTGAAAGTGTGAGGCATATGGAATCATTAAAACATAAAGAATCAAAGAAATAGACTAGACGAAATAGCTAAAGAAGCAAAGCAACTACCCTCATAACTCTTATCAATCAAGCAGGTATTCTGTACATATCCAACAGGTCTCAAATAATAAATTTCTGCCAATTTGCTACTGATTTTATACTTCAAGAGAGTTTCAAAGTGACAAAGACAACCATTTCGCTGTTTTGATAGCATTTATATAAACAACAACCAGGAGGAGAAATATCATTAGAAATACCACTCAGCCAGCAAGGCAATGAAACAAAGAACAAAAATTTTAAAAAAAAAAAACACAAAAAGAGAAACAATGACACAGAAGAACAAAACAGCAGGAACAAACATTTGATCACAGCCAAAATTGTCAATCAACAGGACAAGAAGATACGAGTGCAAGAGAAAGTCTGTCATTTTTTATCTTCTTTTCCGTGCCATGGACTTCTCTATAATCCTTCTTAGACTTCTCAAGATTCCATTTGGAGCAAGATGCGGGAGTACATTGATAACTGACTAACATATAACTAAGCAAACAGGATTGAGTTGGAACATGGAACACATACCATGAAAGGCAACGATAGCAACCCTGAATTGGGCACTTCAACTTCTTGTTCCATAATTTTAATTGTTTTTTCCTTTGCCTTAGCTAATAACTTTGATGCACCCTCCTCATCCGAACTGCCCAAATCCTCATCATCTTCATAACTACTATCATCACTGCTGCTGCTATCCTTCATGGAATTTATTTTTCTGGTCAGAAGATTATGAAGATGCAACTGTTCAGCTATAGCAGCTTGAGTACCTTCATCTTGTTTACTTAAACCACGTTCAAGAACACGTTTAGCCCACTTGCCCTGGTTTTTGTGCCTCAATGTCATGCGTGCCTAATCATATACAAGCCAAATCACATAGATCAGTTATTGGGAAAAAAATTGAATAACCCACAAATACAAACTTAACATGCAACAATAGCACATCACTGTTCATACCTCTGCTCGTTTTCTTTCTTGTTTCTCAGCAAGCTCTCTAGCAGCTTCAGGATCAGTTTGCACATCTAAAGGAGCTGCCTTCAATTTTTCTTTCTTTTTTAACCGATGATAAGTCTTAGACTTGATCTTTTTAATGTGTTTTGCTTTCATTTCATGACGGAAAAGAAGACTTCGCATTTTAGCAAGTCTATCCTGGCGGTCCTTCACCTCTTCCACGGAAATCTGTAATCCATATCACACGAGAAGCAGATTAGTTTCTCAATCAAGTTCTCAGTGATGTAAGAGCAACAGCACAGACCAACTTATAATATCCCGAAAATTTGCTATCAAAAGGCCCATACTCCTTTCAAGGCATGCACAAACTACATGTTCGATAAAAGGATCGGACACCTAGCATACTTCACCTTAAAGCAAAGTCCTAGTTGCTACTTTGTCTCGAAGCATTGTAACATAGCAATGTTAAATCATCATCATTTTCAAAAGGGAACCACTAATCCACTACCACTACAATCACAAAATAAATGCAGATGGACAGCAAATCTTGACCATAAAAGTTAAATGAGCCACAGCCCACAGGATATATAACTGTCTGAAACAAACATTCACTGTGCATTTTTCCTCACTTTATTTCCAAAATCCCAATTATTGACAATGCACAACACTTAATGACAAAAGTTGCAAGAACTACAAAAGACATCCCACTTAGAATAAAGACGACATACTTCTTGTAGGGCATTCTTCAACTTGCAATATAGACGACTTAGTCAAATATCTCTTGTGCTAGGGTTTGTTCTCAACTTAATATAATAAGTTAAACTTCAACAAAAATAAGTTAAGTTTGGCAAAAATCAGTTAAGTTCAGCAAAAATCAGTTACAATTGAGCAAGAATAAATGGAATTGAGTAAGAAAAAGTTAAAAGCAAGAATAAGTTAAGTTCACTTCAGCAAGAACAAGTTGAGTTCAGCCAAGACAAGCCGAGTTCAGCAAAGATAAAGATAAGTTGAGCTCGGCAAAAATACGTTGAGCTCGGCAAGGATATGTTGAGCTTGGCAAGGATGCGTTGAGTTTGGCAAGGATAAGTTAAGTTTAGCAAAGATAAGGTTTAAGACAACAGACCCTTAGTTTCCATCTGTAATATGTTCCTAAATGTTAGGAGTTTCATGCTAGTAAAGACATTCTTACAATTGGGCCTAGCCTGTGTTCATCAACAACTAGGACTAAAAAAAGAACAGGGGCATAGTTACTTGGGGCAGTTTGTTCCAATTTCTCTTCTTTGCCCTTTTTCATGCATAATTGATTAATTGGTCGTCCTATGACATGCAACCTTATGTTTCACACAAAGGGAAGGGCAAGAGGAAAGGTGATGATTTACGGACATGCACAAAACACCAGTTTTCCAATATTAGCTGGAAATATTTTTTTGGAAAATGCTGTATTAGATTTATGATAGCTAGTCTAACACATACATTTTCCAAACTTCGTCTGAAAGAAAGTTACTTTGTAAGTTATTGTTTAAAGAAAAGAGAGAAACCAAATAATAAAAAGAAAGAAAAATGTGGAAATCCAAAGGATTGATAAAAATCACTCTCCTCTACTCGTTAAGTGGTAAAATAGATGTTAATTTTCCTGACATCCATTACATTCTTTGCAGATGGCAGGTGGAACAGGATACCATCTTACATCAAGTCAAGATGGATAGGTATGGGGATAAGTCAAGAGAGTAATGGAGCTAAGTATGGGTAATAACACCGTACATGCCGCGGGTAGTGAAATGCAGGGTGGGCTTGTTATTAATATACACCGTAAATATTACTCGCCGACATTCTTTTATGTTTGAATTTTGATAAGTAGCTCAAGAATAATTAATGCAACTCTAGAACCCTATTATATATTAAACCTTAAAAGAAAATCCACCATATTATTCAGCCACCCAGCTCTTTAGCCTTCTCTTTCACTATACTCACTCCATATCGTCACTATTCCCTTCTCCTCACACAATCTCATTCTCACTCTCTTCCCCCCCCCTCTTTCACTTCTCCTACTCTTAGACTTCATATAGGCTCCTCAATAGATATGCCAGCTTTCCCCACAAACCAACATCATTTAGGGAACAATTATCTTTTTCTTTGTTCTGTGATTTTGCATGTTATCTCTAGTTTGCTCAACCATGAATGACAAATTTGATTTTCTAAGAAAAAAGATCACCCTGCGGCCTGTACTTCGATAATATCAGTTAATGCCTAAAGTAACCCAATGCTTATACTTTTCACCCAGTAGGTTGTACCATTAGCCCCAGCAACTTAGCAAGAGTTACAATCTGCCACATGTGTGTACTCCCACCATCCCTAAATTAATTTCACTCTGAGGTTTGACACGTAAATGGAAAAGGAAATCTTTTGGCCACATTTTCCTTTGTATGGCCCCGGGATAAAATAGTAGTGAACAAGGGTGTAAGCCAAGGGTGTTATATTAATTACATATGATTATGTTAACCAGAAAAAAGAAAAGTGAAGTTTACTTAGAGACTAGATTTGCCACTGTCAACCTTCAATGGGGAATCAATAGTCCAGGGGTGCGAACCACAGCACACACCTATGAGCTGAGCTGGGGTCATAATAGGTTTTGGACAAAAAAAAATTCTATAGACTAATCACTCACAAATTAAACTATGTCACTCTACCTCACATGAGTCACATCCACTTCTCACCAAATTTTATTATTCAGTCTCCCCCTCCCCGGCCAAGAAACATGCATGCTTGGTGTGTAGATAAGTTATTTGATTTTGTTTAGAACATCTTGGATGAGTTTATCTATTCAAAACCTTTTTAAACTGTACACGGGAGGCCTGAAATGCACTCCGTACATATGACATTTGCCCTTACAAGATACCATCAATCTAAGAATAGCCAGTAGCAGAAACAATGCAGGACAAAACAGAAAACATACCATAAATTTTCAAGAAGGGGAAAGTTACTTCCTCTGCTCTTTACCTATTGGAACAATTGTAGTTTCAGGCTTGCCAACACACAACTTAGACCATTAATTTCTTTAAATATAGAAATGAATCCAACAAGACATCACATGAATATTTTTTTTCCTAATGTAAAAATCATATTAGATGCTCAAAGAATGATGTGTTACTAGTGTAAAAACTCAAATGTTGCAACAGAAAAAGAAAAGAAAAAACAGAGGAAAAAAAGGTAGGTCGTATAGTATCTTCCACAGCGGTAGCAAATCTTGAAATAAAATTTTTCAGGACCAAAAGAAAAAAGTAAAAGCTATCACATAAACAAAAATATACAACTAGAATAATTCAGTACAAATACATGTTTTCCAAATCAATGAGAACAAAATTTTTTAAAAAAATACTACCTTGTTTCACAATACATACACCATTTCTATATGGCACACAAACCAAGGGTGAGGAGAAAGGGTTGTGATTGCATTTCAATCCCATGTGATTATGTTTTAAGGGAGGGGAGGTATTGTGAAACATCCAAAAGAGGAAATGGTGCATGCATTGCGAAACATCCAACACATGAAAATGGTGCATGTATTGTGAAACAGAGGTAATACTATATAGAAAGAAGCTAAATAAAAAATATATATATAAATTAGTATACATATATCTTTAATCATTAGGTTATATACAGCTTGTTCTATAATTAATATATTTATAATACTCAATACTCCTCAATATAAAACTCGATAATGATAAGCATACTTGAAAAGAAATGGCAAAGGGGCTTGAATCATAAATTGGAACTTCCATTGACCCTAGGCGTCTACTTGCTCACAAGGCAAAAATGTGACTCCCACAATGCAACCTTCAGATTAAAAATTTAAAAACCAAAAAGAAGATTTGCCCACTTATGACGATATAAGTGATGTCTAAATGGATCTAATTTGTCAAATAAGGTCGCGCCCCACAAGTCAGACCACAACAAATATAAGGATTGGGACGTGGATAACTAGGCCTATCAGCAAAATTGGTAAAAAAGAATCAAAGTAAGCGTGACCGGATCTCTTTTCTCTAATCGAGCTTTTCTAAACAAATGTTGTATTGTTTCCTACAGAAAAAGGCCCCCACTTCTAAAGGCAATTCTGGCTCATGTCAAAAACTACTAATGCGAAATTTCATGTATTGACTCTGGTCACCTTTGCGAGAAACATATTTATTCCCTATTTTCACCAAAAAAATTGCAGATATATATAGAACCCAACAACCAAAAAAGGAAACCATAAACGAAGAAGGCCTTTTCACTAGCAACTTTAACTAATTGCCTATATGGCCATCTTCTACCAATTGTATGGGCAATGGAAGACAATAGCAATCAGTGACTTTTCTGTCTTCTACTTTAGACGAAAATGCGGTTATGCTATAGTAAGAAAGATTATAATTAAATAGCTTAATCTACTTCTCTTTTATAATACCTCTACTGCATTTTGTTTCGTCTTGCAAGTGCATAGCTTTAAAAAAGAAACAAGAAGCTCTTATTAGTGAACAGCTCCTACCTTGTTTAGTTCAAGAAGTTTGGTACCATCACTCTTGAAAGCTTCCTCAACCTCTTTGTTTTGTGATATTGATGCAATTGCCTTCTCAAAATCAGTTCGTGGTTTGAATTCAGAAGCTATAGCTCCCACACTTGGAAGCCCCATATCATTACCTTGATCAAAAAAAGAGTGGGAGCTTCTCTGTTTCTCTTCACAAGAGGCTCCCATTTAGTAATATCCTTCTTTGTATGGTCATATGCTGCCCCCCCTCTCCACCCTCTCCCGTTCTGGCCTGGAAAGTGGAGCTTGAACTGTTTCACCTTTCTTCTCAACATGCTCAATCCTTTTTCTAAGCTTGCTGTAACCAGAAGTTCCACGAAGAGGATCCAAAAGGTCTTCAATACTGATGTGACCATTTCCACTGAGGACATCACCAGTGGGGTTGAATTCAGATTCTGGGTATGCCTCTGAAACAACATTACTTCTCTTCCTCTTCTTGCCTGATAAACAGTATTTTAGAAAATCTACTTGTGTAGTAATAACTTCCTTTCTTATTTATCAAAGCTGTTTCAAATTTAATAAAACATGGAACTAAAAAGAGACAGCATCAGGGATAAGTTACGACAAGTAAACAATAGACACCTTACAAATACAAGAGCATTTCAGCCAATATTGCAGACAGCACCAGAAGATGATGCTTTTTCCTCATATTTTCAGTATTTTAGTTGTCCTTTTGTACGTCTGTATTTTCAAATGTATAATGAACTATTATACAATTGCTCAATTATCAGAAATGAGAATTATATGCTCGTGTATTTATATGGTCACTCCTAATTACTATAAAATTGAGATTAATCTTAGTTTCTATAGGATAATCTTATCACTTAACTGATAAACTGGATAAATGAAATGAATGATAACATATTGTAATTGATTTTTATTTTTTAAATGTAATATTGGGTTAAATTACTAGTTATCGGTTGTAATTTTGAAATTAGACCAGTGCATTGAAATATTAAATCAATTTGTCTTGTTTTTCTTCTCGATGACTGTGAACCCATGTGGATCAGTTCTGGACCCGCCATAATCAGCCATGGGCTCAACTTAAAAGGGAAGGTCCTTGAAAGACACCATAAAACCAAAATAGCAAATTTACCTTCAAAAGCTTCAATTGGGATTCCAGTAATATCATTAAGCATTCTTGCATGTCTTCCATCATCATTCTCCTTGTCACCAGGATCCTCATCTTCCTCTCCACGATCTAGATCGTCTTCATCATCATCATCAGACAGTATCTCTTCATCCTACATTAAAAAATAACTGGAACAATTAAAGGCTGCAAAATGCAGTGAAACAAATAACTAACTTTAGTCGAAAAGATAAACGCCCCCCTCATAAGTAAAATACCGTATGTTCTCCAAATAATGAATCCAATAGCAAAATCAAAATACTAGGATACAATGTTGACGTTAAAAGCTAAACACCCCAACTCTGTGTCTAGATTCCAGTGGCTAGAGCATACCCTCAGCCCCCAGCCCTTCCAGTGGCTAGAGCAAAATCAAAATACTAGGATACAATCGTTTCAATCTATGCCACCAGATATCATCGACAAGACTAATGCTTTAGTGCTTCTCTCACACTAAAAATCAACCAATATGCTTCAAGAGTAGTAAATTAGTAGTAAGATGCCAACAAAATGCAGTTTATGTACTTTTGGCATAGACTATTTATGTGAGGCCCAGGCCCCATAATGTTGAATGAAGGACCTCATGCTCCGCGACTTGTCTTCCACTTAAACAGAGTATTACCGAGTAACAGCACAGTGACAACCATGGCAACAGCATTAAATAGTTTATTTCTTGCAGTTGAAAATTTAGAGCCGTGAAATACTAGTAAAACATATGAAATAAATTCTAAATTTGCATCTCGTATGAAAAAAGCTATCACTTGTGGATCCTACTCCATATCAATCTGAACTGCATAAATCCTAAATTTTCTCCCACCAATTATTTTTGCTATGGTAGAGCAGATGTGTCATCACAATTTATCTTCTCCTTCATACATGATTTCGTAAAGGTAGAAAAAGTATCACTACTGTTGAGCTCTCTTAAACAATCAAAAAGCTCCTCATGATAATACCAAACATCTCCCAGAAATCCACTTACCTCTATTACCAAATAAAAGCCAATGATAAAGTATCAAATAAAAGAAGAAAATAGTGCAGCTTTCTATCGTCATTCATCACATCCCTTCTCAACCACAGTAGAGCATAAGATCAACCACTCACCAAATAGAATAGAATGTTCTTCGATTCGCATAGCTGCCTAAATTACTTCATGAAACTCTCATTACATTAAATTACAGCATAGCTTTTTTCCCTCATTTAAATAACCCTAACAAGCTAAATAACATTAATTTACAGCATAAAACACAGTTTCAGCTTCTTTTCCACCTTGCATTAATCCTAACAAGCTAGAAAGCATTAATTCACAACACAAACAGAAATTGATAACCTAAAAAATTATAATTAAACAAGAAAAAATCACCAAAAGATGAGAAAAAAAAAACCTTGAAATTCTCAGGAAGCTCGTACTCGAAATTAACGACATGATCAAATCTTCGATTCTTCTTAGACTCTTCTTCAGCAACCTCTTCCTCATACTCATAAAAATCGTTGCCATAATACATGTTCTTCATCAAATCAATTTTTGAAGTGTTGCGACTGGAATTCTGGGATGAATTTATCACATGAAGTAGATCTTAAAAATCGCAAGAAACATGAAAAATCGCAACAAAAATAAGGGAAAAAAAATTAAACCTTGAACGAGCTTTGAAGAACCATTCGAGCCTCAGATTTCCGTATCGGTGTATGAGTTAGGGAAGCTAAGAGGTTTCTAAGTTCAGGGTTTGGGCAGGGTTTTATATAGTATACTCCATAGTCCATACTTCCTCCGTTCCATAATAAGTGAAACACAGGAGTTGGGCACGAGATTTAATAAACATCACTTTCAAAGGCCAAAAAGTCATAAATACCCTTTATATTAGCAAAAGGAGGAGAGAGAAAATCACACCACATACTGAACATGATGAAAAAGTCAACCTCCAAATAAAAATTGCAAACTTAAACCCTAAATTACAACCCCGAAATCATGGCAATAATCATGCGAAATTTCGAACCACATAATGCAACAACTCAGCACCCCGAAATCAAAACCCTGTTATTCATGCGAAATTAGAACCCCGAAATCAAAACCCAGTAAATTCATGCGAAGTTTATGTTCGAACCCAGGAAAAAAATGCAAAAAAGATGCGAAATTATCATGATGCGAATCCAGTAATATGCGAAATTTCGAACCACAATATTCAAAAAATTAGAACCCAGGAAAATTCATGTTCGAAGTAGATATCATGCGAAATGATGTTCGAATTAGAAGCGAAAATAAGTAAATTCATGCGAAATTCATGAAGATGAAACCATAATCATATTCGAAGTAGATGCGAAAATTAGACTCAAATTTACCTTATTGATTGATGTGAAAACCAAAGACCCAGATGTGAAGAGGCGGATTTTTTCATGAGAGAGAAGAGAATGAAGAACAAGGAAAATGAAACCCTAGAAAAAACGCCTGTTGAGATAGAACACCAAAGATTTTTCTTCACAAACCCTAAAAAGATGTGTAGGTGGATTTGTGAGGGATTAATTGTTGTCGTGAGAAATGCTTGCTGCAATTAGGTGAGATGTAATTGAGATGATTTATTAGGAGTTATTATGAGGTTTAGTAGTTGAGATGACTTGATGAAGTTAGGTGAGATGTGTTTAATGAGGAGTAATAGAGGGGTATTTTTGTCATTTTGCCACTTTTTTCTTTCCATTTAAGGTATGTTTCACTTATTTTGAAACGTTCCAAAATGGTAAGTGTTTCACTTATTATGGAACGGAGGAAGTATAATATAACAACGTAATTGTTGCATACGGGCCCAAATTGTTGGACAAGGGTATTTGTATTATTATTACTAGTGTTATATGTACGTGATTAGAGCATCAACATTCATTAACATCTAGACCTGGGCATGGGCCGGGCCGGGCCAGTTCATGGGCTCGGCCCGCGGGCTTGAGGAAATGGCCGGCCAGGCCGGGCCCGAGCCCATGAATGGCGGGTCGTGCCGTGTCGGGCCTGAAATTTCCAGATTTTGTCCACGGCCCGGCCCAAGCCCGCGGGCCGGACTCGTGCCTCCTGCGGGTCTGGCCCGTGTTTTATGTTGTTTTTTTGGATTTTTGGTAGTTTTAGGCTAAAAAACAAAGAAAAGGGGCGTTCGGCCCGCGGGCCGGCCCATGGGCTATATAGGCGGGCTCGTGCCGGTGCGGGCCTGAAATAAAATTTCTTGACCGTGGCAGGTCCACGGAGCGGACAACGGGTCGGGCCGGGCCTTGAGCGGGCTCGGGGAGGACCAGGCCGGCCCGCGTGCTGGCCCGGCACATGCCCACCTCTATTAACATCCCCATAATTTCTCTCTTTTCACCTCATTCGTCCACATCACTTTCCACTAACTTTATCACCCACCCTTTCCATTTCACAATTCCATACCTACATTCATTAACCTCCCCATTTACCTTCTATCTCCTACTTTTCCATACCCCACCTACTTTTCTCTCTCCTACTTTCCATACCCCACCAATATTAATAAAATAATTTGATTCATCACATTAATTTTAGATAATATTAATTAAATCAAAATATGGTAATTATAATTAAATAATTACCTTCTAATTAATCGGATTAATTCATTAATTATATTACGTTAACAAAAAAGCGTTATTTTTAGTTACACTAGTTTACCCATTTTTCCTTTGCGGTTTAATTTGACAATTACATAATTGCTAATTATAATAATTTACCCGATTTTAACGTTAATTATAACGACAATTAAATACGCAAAAACATACCATAAATTCATTGAAAAAAACATAGATGAAATTAAACAAAGTACCATACAATTAATTTTAAATAAAATATTGCAATAATTTAGATCTTCATTCGTCATCGAGAGATTGGTGATTAATTTGCCAAATATGTTGAACCAAGTCTCGTTGCAAGGCGGTGTGCACATTTCTATCCCATGCATCAGCACGCCTTTCCATATATCGTTCCATTCCAATATCATTAATTCGACCATGTTGCACAGAATAGTTTGTACGCGTTGATCCGCTAATTGTTGTTGCATTTTCTTGCTCGAATTCTAACATGTCACCATAATTCTGATATGTATCTCGCTCATCCTCAACAATCATATTATGAAGAATTATGCAAGCCAAATTATCTCCCACAGCAAGTCAGCAACGTTTCATCCCATACAAGAGCTGGTCTTTGTATTATTGCGAAACGTGATTGAAGAACGCCAAATACCCGCTCAACATCTTTTCGGACCGATTCTTGTCGCTCAGTGAACAATTGATCCACGGGATTCATTGGGAGTCGAATCGCTGGGATGAACACGGCCCACTTAGGATTTATCCCATCAGTTAGATAGTATCCTTTGTTATATGTGTTCCCATTGACTGTAAAGTTCACTTGAGGGGCTTTACCTTGATATAAATCATCGAACACCGGAGATCGTTGCAACACATTGATGTCATTACAAGTTCCAGGTGTTCCAAAAAATGCGTGCCATATCAATGAGTCACCAGAGGTAACAACTTCTAAGATAACCGTTGCAGATTTACTCCTTCCTTGGTATAATCCTTTCCAAGCACGCGGACAGTTTTTCCATTGCCAATGCATGCAATCTATATTGCCCATCATGCCCGGAAATCCCCGTCTTTCTCCATCATATAGGTTGCGCTGCAAATCTGTAATGGTAGGCCTCCTCAAGTACTCTTCTGTGAATGCTTCTCGAACCCCTTTAACAAAGTGAGCAAGGCTTGCTTTTGCAGTTGACTGAGCTATTTTGATGTACTCATCAATTGAATCAGCTGCTACCCCGTAGGCTAGCATCCTCAACGCTGCTGTGCATTTCTGGATAGGAGTGGCTCCTAGTTTCCCAGTAGCGTCACGACGTTGCTCGAAGTATTTGTGTTGTTTCGCAGTAACTGCCTCCACAACTCGAAGGAATAGAGACCTACGCATACGAAATCTACGTCGAAACATAGATTCTGGGTATAACGGACGATCAACAAAGTAATCGTTCATTAACCTTGTGTTTGCAGCTTCACGATCTCTATCAATGTACTCAAGCTTCTTATAAGATCTTCTTCTGTTGCTGGATTCTTCTGCGACTGGGGCAACAACCATTTGAGCAGCTTGCTCGATTATGTAGTCTTCTTCTTCATCTAGACACTCGTTCACAGCGATGATGTTGTTGACATAGTCATCAAAGAATTCATCACTTGAACTAGAAGAATTTTCATTTGGGTTCATGTTTGTGAGAAATTATAAGGGGGAAAGTTGTAGTGTTTGTTGGAAGGAGAATATTGTTCTGAAAACCAAATGCAATGTAACTCTTCTTTTATAGACATAATAGATAAGATTGCAATCTATATCTACGGATAAGATTGGTTCTATCTCTGCGGATAAGATTGCAATCTATATCTACGGATAAGATTGTATCTGTCTCTGCGGATAAGATTGCAATCTATATCAACGGAGATATTGGTTCTATATCTACGAATTGCAATCTACAACGTCAGTGAATAAGATAAGATGCAGTCTATAACGTCAGTGGATAAGATAAGATCACATTTAGCACTAAAATACAAGTTCATTAATCATAAATATTGGTACATGAATCATTAGAACACAAGGCCATTAACTAAAACACGCTTACATTTAACAATTTAAACATTAATCATAAAACAATACAACATTAACCATTAAAACACAATAACATATATCTTAAAAATAGATGAGTTACTTCATGAACTCTTCCTTCAGCTTCGCAAGATACTCTTCCTCAAATGGTTCAAGATACGATTTTGTCATCAACAATTGAAACATCTTAAACCTCATTTTAGTTTCATCTCGTTGTTTTTGGTACTCGAGCATATCAGACATTCCCTTCCTCATTAGACCTCGCTCATTTTGCATACCGCTTAAAGTGTTGTTGAATTCATCCAAGCTTGTTGCAACACCTTTCAATTTGTTTTGGGCTTTCATTTTCTTTCAACCGTCGGGACGCACACTAGTTCCGGCTTCGTCGCTTGATCTCTTAGAACTCCCTTCACTCACAACGGTTGAATCTTTACCAGACATCCATCTTGGAAGGTGTTGCATTGCTACCCAACAATGGTAAAACTCGAAAGCTTTATCCTTTTTTTGTCTGTAAAGATCATGTGCTTTAGCCTCTAAGTCGTTAATAACCTTACCACTAGCTTGCATACGTTCAACTGCCGCAAGTTGTGCTACCCATAAAGTAACACCTTCATTGATTTGACTCCAACGCCTTTTAATTGCTCTCATGCTTCTTTTGTGCATGACATTCGGTCTTTTAGCAACTGCTGCGTCGTAGGCCACTTTGATTTCACGCCATAACGCTCCCTTTTCCCGATCTGTTCCTTTCTCAGCATCACCGGAACAATCAAGGTAAGCGGACACCAAGTGTTTATCTTCTTCTGCAATCCACCTGTCTTTCGGGTCCTTCCCTTGCTTACCTGTAGTTACTTCCGGTTGTGGAACTTGAACTTGAACTACATCTTCATCATCACCGAGTGATTGCGTTGGAAATTGGTTTTCAACTCGCATTCTATTGCTACTCCCGTCTCCTCCAGGAGTTGTAGGATATGGATCTACGCGTTGAGATGTTGGATGAAGTGTGCCAGGTGACGAATTTTGAGGATTATTCTGGTTTACAAAGGCTTGGAACATAGCAAGGAATTGAGGATTGTTGAGCATGTTTGGATCAAAAGGAGTATTTGAAATTGGTTGGGAATTTGGATTTTGTTGGTAATTTGGATTTTGTTGGGAATTTGCATTTTGTTGGTAATTGGAATTTTGTTGGGAATTTGGATGTTGTTGGTAATTTGCATTTTCTTGATATATATTTCTATAATTAGGATGATTTGGATCCATAATGACTAAATAAGATTTAAGAAGTACTTAATGAGAAATAATGGATTTTTTGAAGTGTTGAAAATATATCAAGATTGGTCTCTATTTATAGAGGATAAAAAAATATGACCGTTGGTATAATTTTTTTTTTATTCATTATATATAAAAAGTTATGTTAGTTTTAATAAACGGTAATATTACCGTTGTAAAGGTTAAAGCAGCGACACATGGCGTGTCCTGGTTCGTCCGTGTGCTGGTGCTTGCAGCGTGTGACAAATGTCACCCTATTATTGGCCCGTTGCTTTTTTTATTCAAACAAAAATCCCACATGCTGGCTGGGAGTTTTCTTCACGCGGGATTTTAGTCCCATCTCCTTTACACGTGGCGACGCGCCATTTGCCTTCATTATGGGATGGTTTCCTCTTTATTGGTGTTCCCCATTATTGGGTCACCAATCTACATTCATGGAAAGGTCTCCTTTTTGCATTTTTTTGCAACGGGGAACCTAAAAACCCATGAATGTAGGTGCTCTTAGGAATGGGATGGCAATTGGGCGGGGCGGGTGCGGAAGATGGTACCTCCACACCCGCATCCGCATGAAATTCCCATCCCCATCCCCGCCCCACCACTCATTGCGGCGGAAAATTCCAGACCCATCCCCGCCCCACCAAGTACATATTTAAAACCATCCCCGACCCACCACCCGCATGGATACCCGCACCCGCTTCGTACCCACTTCATCCCCCCCACCACTCGCATGAGTACCAACACCCACTTTGTACCCGCGTCATACCCACATATTTATATTTTGCAAGATAAAATTATTAATAATATAAGTATATAAATAGAATTTTAATAATAAATATGCGGGGCGGGCGGGGGTGGGGCGGGTATAGCATAAAATCCACACCATCCATTGCGGGTACCATTTTATTCCTCATCCTCGCCCCACTTGGGCGGGGATGAGGCGGGTCTCCTACTTGACCCGTCCCACTACCATCCCTAATTAGGATTGATAATTAAATGAATTGGGTTCGTGTGTATAATTAGCGGATTGAGTCTTTTTAGGGTTACCTTATTACAGTTAAACAAAACGTCGGGTCAGAATGGGTTGCGCGTCGGTAATGACGGATAGATAAAAAGTAGCCATAGCCCGTAAATGAGTACGAGTAAATATTAGACCTTGTGTTACTTTTTTTATTGTTTCCTTTTAACTTTACGAAAATATTATGTTATTATTGCTGACCCTATAAGGCTGTAATGATTCTGTCTAATAAAGACCATTTATATTATGGCCCCTGTCCATGAAGAGCCCTTTAATTTGACTGTACCTTTATATCCAAATGGTTATACTATACAATAAGCATGTGAAAAAATGAAATTCAGCATTCAAACACAAGTGTTTTCACCATCATTGCTCTCATTATTGG
Organism: Beta corolliflora; assembly: GCA_947648045.1. NCBI lineage: Eukaryota > Viridiplantae > Streptophyta > Magnoliopsida > Caryophyllales > Amaranthaceae > Beta > Beta corolliflora. The sequence goes on from CANSZD010000712.1 coordinate 1,457,652, forward strand.
CCTAGAACTAATCATTCATAGAGTAGATGTGTTTGTTCTAATATTTCTGAATGAATCAAATTATTAAAAGGAAGGAAGTATTTATACTAACTGAAAACTAAAAGAAAAGAAATTAAGTTGTAACAACCTATAACTACTTTACAACAGAATGAGTAAAGACAAGCTAGGAGACTGGTGCTGGGTCATGTGCTGTAGCAGGAGTAGGAGGATGCTCAACAAAGCAAGTTTACACGTGATGCTTATGAAAACAAATACAAAGTTCATTTGCGTAATAACATGTACGAAAAATTGTACGCAAATTTCATTATATCTTTTTCTATTTTGTAAAAATCAATAAATTAGAGATGTTGAAAATGTTTTTGTTAATGAAGGGTATAATGGTAAAAGAGGGTGGAAACTAAGTCCTCCCCCCTTCCAATATATGTAGAGATTAGCCTTATATGTACATGATGTAATTACATAATCACTTTAAAAGACAATAACAAAGATAAATTGAATTATGACATTATTGTTCTCACTTCCATCGGTGTCAAGTAGTAGATACTTTCTCCAAAATGTACCTTGTTATATAGTAAGTAATAAATTTAATATTAATAGTATGAAAAATTCCAGTTACTATAATTACATCGTGATGATATTAAATAACCAATATTTATTGAAACATGTCATTCATACTTTGTAAAATTATACTCCATACAACATAATAAACTCTAAAAGAATACTACAATAACGTTGAAAAAATACTATAAATTACATATAAATATCATCTTCAGTAATTATTTATCTATCCACCTTAAATAAATATACAACAAAAAACCTAAATCACAAAGTGTGAAAATTATATTTGATGATTAAAAAAGGACCTCAAAAGCTCTAATGGAGAAGTAGAGGACATTTGAATGAGTTCGACACTCACGAATCTATATAAGTTTAGGTTACATATCAATCTAATACTCCATCCGTTTCTTTTTGTTCTTCATGTTTGGAATCTTGACATTATTCACAATTAGAGAGAATCTTTTAAATTATGTTCAACATATATGAAAAATATATAGTCATGTGGAGTCTTATTTGATTCGTCTGAATGAGTATTTTATTTATATTCAACTGTTATAATTTTTACTAATACACAATGAATTATATCTAAGGTGAAATAAGTGCATTGGCAAACGTAAAGTCAAAATAGGAAGAAAAAAAAAGAAAGAGAGGGAGTAATAAAAAGTTAGTAAAAAATTTAGTTTTGTTAAAACTAATTAAGTGACAAGCGGCTTGATATGAATGAATACTTAATACTCACTTTTTAACAAGTAACAACAATTGTTTGTAAAATACTTGTATATCTTGATTACAAATAGGGATGCCATATCGCTTTAATGGTACAAGTTATAGTTAACCCAAACAAATTTAAGTCAGGTAAGTTTAGGTCATAAAATGTCATTTTATCAAAAGAGTTCAGTTTACATCATATCGGAGACAGGTAAAAAAAAATATTTTTTTTCCCAGAAACAGGTAAACAATACAATTAATTTATATATCTGTATCTAATAAAAATTATCAAATCAAAGATTTACATTATCCTAAATAATGGAATTTTTTTTCTAGTTTTTTTTATTCCTACCATTAAGTGTAAGATTAAATTAATATCTTATGGTTGAGAAGACATGTAATATGAAAGGCCTAGTAATTGCTAATAGTGATGATAAGCGGTGATCAACACTCATTGAGAACTCATTGATCGTACATAAAAGGTGGTTTTACTCCTATTCTTTAACATGGGTAAGTATTGTAACATACTTTCATTAAATTGACGGTTGAACCATTTCATTAGAAGTAGGTCTTGAATTCAAGCACTTTGGACACGTCTCTTACTCAATAACAGTGTCAAAATCTTGCGTTATGGGTCTACACTTTTAAACATATTATTATATGCTATATGTAGTATCCCCGAATGTGTAAACAATCTCTCTCTACTCATGAGACAATTTTCAAACAGCATCAACATTAGACTTTCTATTAGTGTAAAGAAGTCCTGATATTGCATTAGTATGTCAATCATAATTGCATGTTCAGCAATGAAACCACATCAAGAGTGTGCTTAAAAAGTACAGGACAATTGAAATATTGTGCATCAAAGCTTTAGCAGTCAGGTGAGCCCTGTAGTCCCGATGCCTCTTGACTCATCTCTTCAAGAGTTCTATCCTTCCTTTCCTTGTCCAAGTCCAACTTTTGAGCTAATTCCTTCTCCTTCAAATCTATCTGGTGCCACAACATGAGGAAAGAGAAAGTGAACAAAGATACACTTAGAAAGATGAACTAGACTTGAAAAAAGATCATACTAAGCCTACCGCATCATAGATCTCATCATTCTTCTTGAAGTCGCCAGTTTTCCGAGGAAGTATATGAATGTGGACATGGGCTACAGTCTGTCCTCCTGAGGCACATCCTGTGATTTCATAATAAAGTTCAATAGTCAATTTGACAAATACAAACGGATGCCACACATTTAGTAATTACGTGGAAAGCTTAGCTGATTGAGAAATCCCATAAGACTATATCATAATTCATAATGATAAAGACAAAAGGCCATGATTTAATAATATGAATCCGAACCAATACTCTCGCATAGATGCACAAAAAATAGGAAACAGAAGATAATAGGTCGAGTTTGCATGAAGCTAGTGCCATGTTAGAGTATGTACTTGGATTGCAAGAGTTAGTGATGATGCTTTATGGTAGTCTTCCAGCTCCCTACCAACTTTTTGTGCTGTGAGCCATATATCACAAGTCTCATCAGCAGTGAGATCAGCAAAGCGCTTTACTTCACGCCTCGGGCAGACGAGTACATGTATGAAAAAGTCAAGTAAACCAATCAAACAGGAACTCAAGCATTAACATGTCCCCTACTGAATTTATAGAACTGATCACAAGTAAAACAAAATAACAATGCATTAGAAGTAAAAATAAGAATATGAACACTGTTATCTCATGCTGACACAAAACACCAGTAGGCCATACTTGGCTCAAAGCGCTCAATACAGCCACAAACAGAAAGTACTCCAATTGTTACACTTACACCAAGGTATGATATTCAGGCATAGTCATTGTAATCATTGCTTCTAAGTATAACCCATAAATCCCATATAACAGCCAGCCTTTAAAGTGAACCTGCATTATGTTCACAGGGAATAACTCGAAACAGGGAATAACTCTCTGTCTTCGAGCAAACTACAAGGCAAAGTATGTGAAAGCCAAACTAGAGCCCCGGAAAGAATGTCAAAGAAGGTGCTTTGATGAATTACCTCACCATGCAAGATGTTTAAACTGAATACTAGCAAAATTTACAGTTCACCCTTATTTTGTGTTATGATATGATGTAGAAGTATTATAGGATAGATCTGATTCTCAAATAGGACCTAATACTTGCATGAAGTTTGTAGGAATACCACAAATGTTTAAGCATGAACTGATATATAAAGCAGAAAATGCCTGGTTGTGATACAATAACTTCTAATAGAAAATTTTACAGGAACATGACAATTAGAAGGAATGCAATGTGCACAAAAATCAGAGGATATGACCTGCAAAACAAAAAATGAAAGAGGTCTCTTAGACACCGGCACCCAGAATGTCAAGTAGAATAAAAAAGCAAGGTCATAATAAAAGAGTATTTCACACAATGAACAAATTTAGCATACATGAGAAACCAAGGTAACTTGAATTGACTGGCAATCTTGTATAAAGTTTTTTAAGCCAATGTTTAATGGGATAATCAATGACAAACCCAGAAGAAACTCAATCCAGGTGAAAAGATACGGGTAAAAGCAGATAACAAGTTACCTTTGCAGCATTTTTAGAACTTTTGCATAATAATATAGAACATATTTCTCTTTTGCGAAGAGGGGATCAGAATTTAAACCATTTGTCTTACATTTTAGTATGCACATCTACCACTACTTAACAATTCTAGGAATATTTTTCTTTGTGAGATCTTCCTGACAAAAACACAGCAGAGTTCTTTTGCATTGATCATTTCCGAAAACAGATAAATTTACTTGACAATTTCATAAAGCATATAATTAACTTGACCATGCCCACCAAGGAGAGAAGGCTTACCAGGAAGAAGAGGGCGCAGATTCACCATGGCATAAGACAGATTGGTAGAGTAAAATACTTCTTTTGTATCAATTTTGTAAGGCCCGCATGTAAAAGGTTCCAATTCCATCTGCACGTTCCATGTGATATTCATTAGGGGTAGCAAAATCACTGATCATATCCAAAATACAGCTACTGTCGAGAAAATATATATTTGCTGAAAACTTGACAAGTGAGAAGAAAACTCTGAAACCCGCCTTGCAGGATCTCGTAACCATTGTGGAGAAAGCTTGAGGCCCTCTTGATGATGCAAAAATCATGGTAATGGAAGAACACCTCATGCTCTGGAGACTGGAACTCCTGGTAATGGGGGCAAAAGTCTGTGCCAAAAGTATGCGCTCCAATTGCCTTAAAATCATCCTTAAATCTTAACCTGAATTACATATAATGATCTAAAATCTCAAGAATTGATAACAGCTCTATACTAAAAGGTACTTAAGAAAGGCTCATCTATTATCAAAAGTTGGTCAAAAAAGTTTCAGCAGAAACTCTCATTTCTTGGATAAACACGAGAAAGAATGGAGAATAGCGATAAGTTATGAACTAACAATCTACAAGAGATTCTTGTTTTTCTAAAGATTATCACAGCATGGTGGTAGGGCGTTCTAAGGTCTTTACAAAGGGTGTGAAAGAAAATTTTTTGGAAGAAGCTAAAGGGTGGAAGAGGATGATTCTTTCTAAGTCGGGAAGGGAAATTATGATAAAGGCTATAGCTCAATCTATCCCTACCTATGTGATGAGTGTGTTTAAGTATTCACCCTCGTTTTGTGATGAACTACGGTCTCTTATAGCTCAGTTCTAGTGGGGTCAAAAGGGTGGTGAAAGAAAGGTGCATTGGGTGGCTTTGAAAAAATTATGTCTTCCAAAGAAGGATGGTGGTTTGGGTTTTAGAGACTTTAAATTGTTTAGTTGGGGTCTGCAAGCTTGGCGTCTTTTGACTTTTTGGGACTCTCTTCTTCACTCCATCCTCAAAGCTCGCTTCTTTTATGTTGCCACTTTAGGAACCTCTTCGAGCTAAAACTTGTCGAATCTAGATGGGTGGTCAAATGTGGCATGTGCTAGCAAATAGGAGATGGAGAACATGTTAAAATATGGAAGGATCCTTGGATCCCGAATACTCAAACTCAGAAAATTATTCTCCAACAGTCCAACCGACTAGCGAGTTTAATCAAGAGGTGGAAATGAGCGCCCTTCTTGATCTAATTTCTAGGGATTGGAGTCCATCCCTAATGGAGAACGACCATAAGTTATGACCTAACAATTTACAAGAGATTCTTGTTTCCGTAAAGATTATCACAAGACATAAAATGATAACCTTTCTAGCCTAACTACAATATGTGCGAGAAAATATTTCGTACACACCAAATGATTAACAGATATAATAAGACCTTTGTTTCAACCAGCAAAAGTTGGAAAAATCAGGCAGCACTTATAAAGCCGTTACATGCGCTCTAGCCTCTGAAATTAAAATGTACACCAAAAAAATCTCACAGTTGACCTTTTGTCTGCAACTCTCATGCTTCTGCAGTTTTACTTTGCCATAAGATAAAAAGGAAACCAACTTTTACTCAAAATTCTGGTAAGGAATTAAACATAGTTACATCTATTAACACATTAACAACAATGACAACCATGTGTCTCTCCATTATAAGCTAAGTCTAGGATCATAAACCCTACAATACAACAGACGTGTTCCTAGAAGATCACAAAAGAAAAAAAAATGAGGATAATTGATAAAAAGGATGTAAAAAAAATTACATTATAGGTAATAGTAATGACATAGTAAGAAAACATGCTCACGTGCAAGTATGCACATACATAATGGAAATTCCTTTGCAATTGTAGAAAAAAAAGGTTATTCTGATAAGCAAATAGAGAACAATCCACAAAGATACCATATTAAAACAATAACGCACTACTAATATATTCCATACAAAGAGTACTTAAGGGAAAATATCCTAATAGTAAACCCTTGGAAATCTAAAATTAAGTCTCATGCAACTCGCCTTACAATCATACCAAAAACCCACAAACTTCTCAGCTCCATTAAAACGTCCAAAGACTGAGAGAAACCTAGAAATCACCATAGACCTCGTGAAGTTCCTAGGGAAGTTGGCAATGCAGTATTGTGATAGTTGGCAATGCACAGAATCATATGGCCTCCTTTTCTAAAACATCAACGCAATATTGTGATAGTTTAATCTATGAAGAAAAGCAATATAAGAGATACCCTTAGGCCTTAACCTTAGAGGAATTATTGTCTAAGAAGTGATTTTGCAGTCTAAACGAATCGACACCAAGTGCTTTGACAAAAAAGATGCAGAAGACATAATGAAATAGAACATATTTCTCTTTCCCAAAGAGGAGTTAGACCATTTGTCTTACATTTTAGTATGTACATCTACCACTACTTAACAATTTTAGGGATATTTTTCTTTCTGAGATCTTCTTGACAAAAACACAGCAGAGTTCTTTTGGTATTGACCAATTCCAAAAGCACATAAATTTACTTGACAATTCCATAAAGCATATGAAATTAATTTGACCATGCTCACAGTCAACTTGAGTAGAATGTATAAGGTTGCAATAAGTCATTAACCACAAACGAATATCAAACTTATTCTATACATCTCTCCCTAGATTTTATGTTCTCTATTGAAAAATTCTAATACAAAGTATACAAAAAAAGTTGCTGAGCATAAACAACTGTTGTGGTTCACGCAACATGAAAAACCTATGACTGCAACCAACTTAAGCAAGACAGTGATGGTTTCTCTAAGCCTCAAAGAATCAAGTCTGCTCCATTAGTATAACATAATCATTATAATTAAGCCCTTTTAAGAGCTCAGCTTCAGAACACCTCTTCCATAAACAAGCCACTATCATCAAGAAGAAGTTAGCCTTTATATGCATGTCATGTATAGAAGGATCCGTGAGTTACAGTGCATATTGGGACACTACGACCCAATATTTGTCTTCCTAAAGTGTAAATAACCAAATTAACAAAACATACTTCGTAAACAAATAACTGATGCTAAATATTCTTCTTTTTTTTTCGTTTTTGGGGGTTGAGGGAGGAATGCCGAGACAAAGAAACATTGACCAAGGAGAGAAGGCTTACCAGGATGAAGGCAGCGCAGATTCACCATGGCATAAGAGTATAAGACAGATTTGTAGAGTAAAATACTTCTTCTGCATCAATTTTGTAAGGCCCGAATGTAAAAGAGTCCAATTGCATTTGCACGTTCCATATGCTATTCATTAGGGGTTGCAAAATCACTAATCATATCCAAGGCCAAATACAGCTACTGTCAAGAAAAGATACTATTGCCGAAACTAGTAACCGTTGTAGAGAAAGCTTAGGGCCCTCTTGACGATCAAAGAGCTTGGTAATGGAAGAACACCTCATGCTCTGGAGACTGGAACTCCTCGTAATGGGAGTAAAAGTCAGCGCCAAAAGTATGCGCTCCAATTGCCTTCAAATCATCTTTCCTTAAATCTTAACCTGAATTACATTTAATGATCTATAAAAGAAATCAAAATGTCAAGAAATGATAAAAGATATTTACTATAAGGTACTTAAAAAAGGCTCATCTATTATCAAAAGTCAGTCAAAAAAAGTTTCAGCAGAAACTTTCATTTATTGGATAAACACGAGCAAGAATGGAGTAATGGAGAATAGCGATCAGTTAGGACCTAACGATCTACAAGAGATTTTTGTTTTCCTAGAGATTATCATAAAACGGTGGTAGAGCATTCTAAGGTCTTTATGAAGGGTGTTAAAGAAATTTTCTGGAAGAAGCTACAAGGGTGGAAGGGGATGATTCATCCTAAGTCAGGAAGGGAAATTCTGATAAAGGCTATAGCCAAATCTATCCCTACCTATGTTATGAGTGTGTTTAAGTTTCCATCCTCGTTTTGTGATGAACAACGGTCTCTTGTAGCTTGGTGGGTCGCAACGGGTAGGATAGGTTCAGCTAGAAGAACTCAACTAATCCGGTTGGGCAAGAAAATCGGACCAGTTAAGTTGATTAGCTGGTCCGGATTTCTTGCCCAGCCGGATCAATGAATCTTCCTGGTGCCAAACTCACAGCATGCCTATGCTAATAAACTGATCCGGTGGTGGTATGAAACCGGATCAGTTATATATATATATATATATATATATATATATATATATATATATATATATATATATATATATATATATATATATATATATATATATATATATATATATATATAGAACTTCTGAACCATTTATTGTTACATCGATCTCATCTCGACTTCTATATAAGCTCCTCAAACGGAGTCATCAAGCTATAAATTAGCACAATTCTCACACACGTTTATACAAGTCAAAATGATTAATATATATAATAATAATAGCTTTGAAAATGTACTACAAATTAAGTTGGAATAAGAACTAAAACATCAATTGTACCGATAGCTAGCTAGTAACATAATGAGAGTAAATAAACGTAAAGCCGCCGCATCTTCACATACAAACATCGGTAAGGTAGCGTGCCACCAAATCCCGAACCTCGTTGATCTCGGCACTGGTGAAAGAACCCTCTCTTGGTTTGTTATCGAGGAATACCTTATAAAACAAACATAAGTAAACACATATAAGAACATTTTAAGTATGAAGTGGACTTTAGTTGAATCTAAGGAAATTGAGCAAATAATGCCGGAAATTAAGGAAATGGAGATTAAAAAGCCAAAATCGGCCCGAAATGACATTCATTTACCCAAAATGGGATTCAAAGCATATGAGTGGACTTTAATTGACTCTAATAGTTATATATGTCATTATTAGAATTATTCATGGCCTAACATATGGCTAAATGTGGAAACTTAAGGAATTGAACTTAACATGTCAAAATCGGCTCAGAATGACATTCATCTAACCAAAATGGTTTTGAAAGCATGGAAGTGGACTTTAATTGACTATAATAGTTATATATGTACTTACTAGAACTATTCATGACCTAACATGTGGCCAAATGCGGGAACATAAAAAAAGTGAACTTAAAAAGCGAAAAACATCCCAAAATGACATTAATTTACCCAAAATGGGTTTCAAAACATGTAAAGGGACTTTAATTGACTCTAATACTTATATATGTACTTATTAGAACTATACATGACTTAACATGAGGCTGAATGCGGGAAATTACGGAAATTTGAGCTTAAAAGGCCAAAATCGATCCAAAATGACATTTATCTACCCAAAATGGGTTGCAGAGCATGTGAGTGGACTTTAGTTGACTCTAATACTTACATATGTACTTAGTATAACTATACATGACCTAACATAAGGCTAAATGCAGGAAATTAAGGATATCGAGCTTTAAAAGGCTAAAATCGGCCCAAAATGATTCTGGATTGTGCTAATTGAGTTCCAAACGAGTTAAGGGAACTTCTTTACCTCCTAATAGTTAGGAGACATATTTTCATTGGTCTATGAAACCTAACATGTGACTAAAAACGGGAAATTAATGAAGAATCTATAACTACTTAGTAGTGATGTATATACCTTCTCAAGATCCCCGACTTCCTTGCAACTTGAGGTTATATCGAGCATGAACCTCAACACATAGTAGCCACACTCTGTTCCCCCCGGTTGTTGCGCACACTAATTAGAGATTTACATAAAAAAATCATGTAAGAAACAAATATGTTTGCCTTTTGCTAAAGGGTTAATTGGCTAGAACAACACGAACTATGCCTCAAGTGTGAGCAGTAGCACAACCTACCTTTGACAAGTGCAGTGCGTAGCACGAACTTCAACACGAGGTGCAACCAATAACATAAATGTGATCGGAGTACGGAGATTCCACCGGAATTATGGAATCTTCATTAAATTATTATTTTCTTTTCTTTTTCCTTTTTTACCCTCAATCTTCTTCTTTTTTCCTTTTTTCCTCTCGCTTTTTCTTCTCTCTTGACTTCCTCTTTATTCTTCCTCTCTCTACCCACCGGAAAATCTCCCCTCCCCCACTCCTACCCATCAGAAACTACCACTTTCCCTTCCTTCCCAACCCTGTACCTTTGGCTACAAAAACTCAGTTACATGGACATCTGTAATTGACAGCAATTGACAAGGACTAAAACAATTATTGACTTATAGATAAAGATAATGGAGTTAAAAGTTAGAACTTGAATACTTGAATATACTTGCAAAGAAATTTTTTTCACTCAAATCGCATGCTAGAAGAACATGTACAAGATTGCAGATGTGAAAGCTCTGATTTTTAAGAAGCTCCGAAGCAATCATGGAAGAAAAGGCGGTAGTGTAGGAGATCTATTTCGAGGGGTGAAGGGGTGGAGCTTTCTGGTGGGCAAGGGTTGGGGAGGAGGGAGAAAGAGAAATCTTGCAAAGGGTTTGCCGGGTGGGGATTGTTTCGGCTTATTGGGAGGAGAGGTAGTTTCCGGTGGTTAGGGTGGGGGAGGGGAGGATTTCCGGTGGGTGGAAGAGGAGGAATAAAGAAGTTGAGAGAGGAGAAGAAGAGTGAGGAAAAAAAGGGAAAAGGGAAAAAGAGGGAGGGGAAGAAAAGGAAAAAGAAGAGAAACTAATAGAATAATGAAGATTTTATAACTCTGGTGGAATCTCCATACTCCGGTCACATTTATGCTATTTGTTGCACCTCGTGTGAAATTTCGTGCTATGCAATGCAGACATCAAAATTTGTGCTGCTTGTGGCGTAGTTCATGTTGTTCTAGCCAATTAACCATTTTGCTAAAAGAAAAAAGTAGCTTAACTAAAATGTATTACCTTCATTGCTTTCCACTTAGGAAATTTTCCCGTCCTCTTCAATTTCTTCAACGCACTGCAATTGTGTTATTTTCATGTGCGAATAAGTGGTCGAAGGATGAAATTAATAAACATGTGTTATTCAAATAAGCATTTCAAAAACAAAGATACCTATTTAAGCATGATTTGACGAGTAGCGGTCGTGGTGGATTTTGAGCTGCAGAATCAAACTGATATATTGTGTTGTTTGAATAACAAATCACAAGGAGTGACCAATGGAGACTACAATCCCAAAAAAATTAGAAAGCAATAATGTGAGTATATTTATCGTATAATGATTAAGTGATAATAATAAATAAGTGATAATAATAAATACAAGGTTAAAAAGTATACTTTTCAAAACAAGGGGCAAGTATGAACTTCTCTTTTGCACAACGAGATTCTTTGACAGCTTTACAAATATACTCCTTCACCTGAGCCGTGTTAAGCAAACAGTTGTCAGCTCGGATCAAGCTTGGACATAACCACCCATGTTGCTTTGGTATGCAATCGCGTCCGCAAAGATCAACTTGGAGCATCCTTCAAAGCATAACCAAGTAGGCAACATAAACATATTATTGTATATTGCAATAACCGTAATTTTATATATTTCATAAATACAAATGTTTTACCTCATGAAAACTTGAATCAAGGAAACATTCAACATCTCTCCACAAAGGAACTCCTTGATATCAACTTTAGAAACCCATGTCGATGCATCCTCAAGGTAGTTGAATTGTGTGGAGCCCAACTTCACCTCCATAGGTTTATCATCCGGTATATCACACACATTTACATATAACCATAAGCATGCTTTAGTGAGATACTTGAGCATTGATTTCTCAATCCAAATATCTTTAGATGTGTTTTCTTGCGGACTTAATCCTTTGGAAGCTTGCAATCCTTCACCAGAGATGGCCTTCTTTGGGCGGCTTGATGAAATGGCTTTCGCCTTTTGTTGAGGAGGCGAGTCCGCCTTTTACTTTCCTTGGGCTTTTTAATTCTCTCCAAAACCTAATAATACATATATATTTATATACTTAGTAAAATAATAGGTAAAAATATTTAACTTAGGTTAGTTAATAGGTAAGAAACAAATAAATATAAATACGGATTTTAGTTCCTTGAATTTACCTGGTCAGAAAACTTCACCCACGCAGATGGCCACAACACATAACCACCACGAGCGTCCGTCAAGACATGTATATCGTATGTCGGTTTAGGCACCGGTAGAGCGAAGTCTTCGTAACCGTGGAGTGATGGTGTCTACACTAACACCGAAGTGCTCACTGTCCACGGACTCGTGATGCACTTGTCGTTCGGTCACTCGTGGTTGTGCGTGGCCTTCAGCTACCACAATCAAACCGTCACCTTCGACATCTACTAAAAGTTGGCAAGGCGTTTCTTCCTAAAGAAAGTCGATGAAAATGAGGTTAGGAATATGCAATTAAAGAATATGATCTATTTAGTTTTAAAAACTATTAGAAGGATATTAGCTACCTCTAACTCAAGTATAAATGGTGCCGATTTTTGTGTGTTAGGTTTGCTAGTTTTGTCCTCCAAAGGATGATCCGGTTTAGGTTGGTGTATCTCCGACAAACCAAATTGTGAGAGGACGGCATTGACACTTTTCGTGACTTTCTCTGTGACTTTCTCCGCTATTTCCTCCGTAAGCTTCTCTCGTATAGCTTGTGTAATAGCTTCCAAATCATGTGGTAAGGAAATATTTGAGCGCGATTGTATACCCATGGAGCACTCTTTACCATAGACTTTTGTCACGCCGAGACGAAGACCACCAACACCCCTCAAACGTCCATTGTGGTCCTTTCCCAATGTCTCGTATATGGCATCCTTGTTGCCTTTGGGAGTGAATTCGCCGTTAACCTCTTTTTGCTTAAGCCCCATCTATGGAGAAATTAACAACAAAGTGAGGAAAAAATCAACCCCAAGATACACGGGGACAGCTACAGCAGATGCTACTGTGGCTGCGGCAGCTGCTGCTGTAGCCGCTGCCGCTTCCACACTCGCTGCCGGAAGGGGTTTCGCAAGTGGCAAGGGGGAGATATTTAAAAGCAACAAATGTACTTACTATGTCATTAGCTATTTTCAAGGTCCCCGGATCTGAAATTGACATTTTATTGTTCTCATCACGCCCATGCATGGAGCACCACCAATCAGAGACACGATCAACTTTGACTGATGCGGCCTTGGAGCTAGAAGATGGCGCTATTGATAAGTCAATAGTTGGGTAAAAATCCTCATTAATCCATTCCTCTCTCGCCCTCTCATAAGTCAAGGAACCCATATGATGGTAATGCTTCTTTTGTCTTGAACTTTGTGCATGTTTCTCACGCTTAGCCTATAGAATCACACGAGTAATTAGAAAACACATATTAAAGTATTAAAAGTAAATATGCAAAGTCGAATATAGCTTAAAGCACAATACTTACCGCAACCTCCGGCGTAGTATTTTGGGCAACAAATGCCTCCCAGTCTTCTGGCTTTATATGGGACCATATCTGATACGGCAAGGACTCTGGTTGTGGTATCTCTTTCTCTTCCCCTTCCTTTTCTTTTTCCTGTTGGGGCTCCTTATCCGTCTCTCCCACATTTCCATCATTCTCTTTGTCATTTTGCTTTGCTTTTTTAGTTGTCCTCTTCTTTCCAGTCCTCTTTCGCGTGTTCGTGATCCACCCACTCACTAATTTACTTTTGAAAGCTCTAAATCTTTCAGCTACCCCGGATAAAAACAATGCCTTTTTATTCTCATCCGGAGTAATGTGGAATATATCCTACAAAAACAAGAAAGAAACAATTAGTAAGTTTCTATATAAATATATGATTTTTTTGCCAAATGCAGCCCTTTAAAATGACCACTTTGTTAATTACAGCCCTTTCATTTCAATCTCTTCAAATGCAGCCTCAAACAAACCAGACACTTTTAAGTTGCAGCCCAAAAGGCGTGAAGATAGGTTGGATTTGGGCTGCAACTTAAAAGAGTTTGGTTTATTTGAGGCTCCAATTGAAGAGATTGAAATGAAAGGGCTACAATTAACAAAGTGGTCACTTCAAAGGGTTGCATTTGGCAAAAAACACTAAATATATACAACTGAACATGATGCTAAGACCGGCAAATTAGAGAAATTGAGCTTAAAAGGCCAAAATCGGCGCAAAATGACATTCATTTACCCAAAACGGGTTTAAAAGCATGTGAGTGAACTTTAGGTGACTCTACTAGTTTTAAAATTACTTATTAGAACTATATATGGCCTAACATGAGGCTAAATGCGGGAAATTAAGTAAATTAAGCCTAAAAAGCCAAAATTTGCACACAATGACATTTATTTATCCGAAATGGGATTGAAAGCATGTAAGTGGACTTTAGTAAACTCTAACACTTATATATGTACTTATTAGAACTATACATGACCTAACATGAGGCTAAATGCGAAAAATTGAGTAAACTGAGCTTGTAAAGCAAAAATCGGTGTAAAATGACACATTTACCCAAAATGGGTTTCAGAGCATGTGATTGGACTTTAGTTGTCTCTAACACCTATAAATGTACTTATTAGAACTATACATGATCTAACATATGGCTAAATATGGAAAACTAAGAAAATTAAGCTTAAAGATAAGCTTACACAAGTATCTTCCCATAATGCTTTCTTCATTCCTTCAGGCACATCCTTCCATTTGGTTAAAATGTTGAGTTTGCGCATACAAAACCCAATATGCTGCCCATACTTTGCACGCCATTTACCACAAGGTTGACCCATATCATCATACTCGAGGGTCATAGGGGTTGTGACTCTCAATCCCTTGGTTGGACCCCTTCCTTTCCGCTTCTTTGTTGCAACCTTGCTTATTGCTTTGGTTGTAGTCTTAACTTCTTTCCTCGGATTTGTGTGTGGAACAATTGAGGACATCGTGGGATAATCTTCCCTAGCATTGTTGTCAAAGGAGGGAGCAAGCTCTGCTAGGTGCATCAACTTGCTAAACATGCTATCTTCCTCATCATGCGCCACATCTTCCGTATCACCTTTATCCTCCTCCTCCTCATCGTACTCCTCATCATCATCCGACACATCATCATCATCATCATATTCATCATCGGTTTCCGCCTCCACAATCACATCATATCGGGCCATGTTTGAAGAGTACCTGAAATTTCAAACACGAATTAGAGAAGGCATGAAATCAAACAAACAAAAGGAACATTTAACCTCGTTTTACTTATATTTAGCTTGAAAAAATATGAACTTAAGCTTGTTTCGATAAGAGCAAGTTTCTTGTTCTTGCTACGTATTACCTTGAGACAAAAAAATATAGCGTGTTTCGAATCGAACAACCCCCCTACCCCCCCTAGCAGCTGCATGCACAACCCCTTGCACAGGCCCCCATTGCTGCACACTCCCCTGCACAGCCCCCCATTGCTGCACACTCCCCTGCCCCCCTGTTGCACAGTCCCCCCTCCCCCTCCTCCCCCCTTACACATCAATCCTCGCACCCCCTGCCACCCCCTAGCCAATAGTTACACTAACTAATTAAACCTAAAAATCAAATTAACTAAAATCAATCAACTTACCATTTAATCATCATACAACCTAATGTCACTAACAATTATTCAGAAAACTACGATAAATTATAAACTTGAAATCTTCAAATATGAGATTAGAACAAAAAGTTATGAACATTAATTTAATTTATTAACTAACCTAGGAGGAGGTGGAGGAGGAATGTGGTGGTGTAGGGGGGGTGCAGGAGTGAGGCAAGTGGTAGTGCAGAGGTGGTGGTGCAGCGGTGGTGGAGCAGCAGGGATGGTAGAGTAGCAGCGGCGGAGGAGCAGCACGTTGGAGGAAGGAGGAACAAGCAGCAAAAGGAAGGAACTAGGTGGCGGTGGAACCAGGTAGCGGTGGAGGAGAGCCCTACGTGTACGAGCAAGATGGAGGAAGGAGAGATAATGACTTGAATATAGCGGGATTTGAGAGTTAGTAAAAAAACTAACTAACTGATCCCAGTGAACCGGATCGAAAACCGGATCAGTTAGTGATCCCAGTTTTGACGCCAAAAAAACATTTATTTACATATCCTTTTTTTAGAATCAGATGTGTTGTGTTGTATCATTAGAGGTTTTTTCCGCTAGCGATATGAGGAAATATTATTGTATTAAATTGGTTGTGAAGGAACAATGTCATAACTCAAAACTAATGCATAAGTCGTACTCGGTTTTTCAATTCATGTATATATGAAAGATGTTTGGGCACTTATATATTAGTTTCTAATTTCCAAATGTAAATATTTAGATAATCGGTATCAATTATAAGTAAATTTGAATACAAACATATAATATTCAATATAACCTCTATTTCAAATTTCAATGAGATCAACTATTAAGTTTTGAGAGTTTTGGGAGGAAAAACAAATTTTAGTGGCTTTTTAGAGTATTATATAGCAAAATTCTACAGTGAATATCAATCACCACTATTAAGAAATATAGACCATTGAACTTCTTTGTGAAATCATAGTCTTAGATATTAATTATAATTTGCAATTAATTTACGATTACTTAACTAGAATAATACAAACTTTGGCAACTTCGCCCACAATAATACAAACTTCCGATTATTATTTATTATTTCAAACTTCTACAGAAAAATTGCTAGATTAGGTAGAAATGACCATAAACCTGTAAAACAGGTAAATAAAAATGAAAATTACTTTTTCTCCTTCCTCCCCCACCCACAACCACCGGAAACCACCCCCTCCCATCCATCTATCTGTTATTCGATTATTTAACAACACTTAATAGTCATTCTCACTAAGACTCTAAATGAGAAACTGATCTAATTAGTTCTTCACAATAACCTTATTCCAACAAATTCATTGAAATCCCCTAATAAACTCAATAAACCAAGTAAATACAGGTTATTCGACAATATCATATTACTACTTATAATTTTGGTTTCCATATTTTACAATAAAATATCAAATCTTGGGAAACATAGCATAACTCTTAAACCAACCAAATATTCGGAAATCAATGTGTATAATGATTGATAGAAAACTTTTTTCAAATTATAGCTGGAACTAATTACAGAAAGGCTTATGAAATTTTAGAATCTGACTTCTCAAATCAAAGGACGGAAGATAAATAAGTTGAGTTTATACCTTTAACCTTTCTGTAGAATAATTGAAATTGTAGGAACTTTAGTTGCTGAATTGAAGAAGAGCAGTAACGAGAACAACGCAAACACTCGACGACGGAAGCATCAAATCTGGCAGCAGCACAAGAGAAGTTGCCGGTGAAGGTGACAGTAGGTGCAGCACCGGGGGTGAGGGAGGGCTGGGGGAATTTCGGGGCACGCGTGCTTTATGACAACTTCATTAACCCTTCTCGCTTCTTTTGGACTCAACTCTCTTCTTTTGGATGAACTGACTCAATTGAATTAAAATTGTGTGAGAGGAAACTAACTGAATTGAATTTGTCTGAACTAAACTTTAAGTGAATTTTCATTAATTCGGTCCAAAAGAACGGAGCCTTTAGTCTCTATATAAAAACAAGGATAAAATTTAGTATAGAGTTAGTCTAAGGTAACACTTTGCAAAATTCAAGGTTCTTGAATATGTACGTATCACCTTGGTAGCACTTTATTAATATGTGTTAGGACTCTAGTTTGATTATGTCTTTAGATTAGATTTATTAATCAGATTCTAAGTAGGATTCTTAGAGTGTATAAATATACTTTGATGATCAATAAGAAAGGAGATTGAAAATTGCACCAAAATTAACATGGTATCAAGAGCCAAAACTTGAAAAAACCTCTCTATCAAAATCTGGAAAACTGAAACACATACCAAGACTCGATTTTTTTCGTCTCCCAGCTTTTAATTCCTTCGTTGTTTTGCTTCGAATCTTCACTGATCCATCATTGATTCCCCACTTCGCACATATTCTCGCCGCTCCCGCCGCGACACAATGACAGAAAATACCGACTCCTCCAACCCCAAACCTGATCCGGTCTACTTCTTGGGCTCGAATGATAATTCGGGCAACCTCATTACTCCAATTCAGTTGAAAGTTGATAACTTTGATGAATGGGCACGCGCTATTCGTATGTCTTTGAATGCCAAACGTAAACTTGGATTCCTGGATGGCGCTATTCATTCATTGTGATGTTTGGGGCCCTTATCGAACTAAGTCTGCTTGTGGTGCCTCATATTTTTTAACTTTAGTAGATGATTTTTCCCGCACTGTTTGGACCTATTTATTATATAATAAAAAGGAGATTGAGATTATGTTTATGCACTTTGTGGCTTTTATTGACAGACAATTTACTCAGAAAATAAAATGTGTGCGCAGTGATAATGGCACTGAATTTAATTGTCTGAAACCTTATTTTGTGCAAAATGGGATCATCTTTGAAACTTCTTGTGTTAAAACTCCACAACAGAATGGACGGGTTGAACGGAAACATAGACATATTTTAAATGTTGCACGGGCTTTACGATTTCAGGCTAATCTACCATTGAGATTTTGGGGGGATTGTGTTCAGGCGGCTTGTCATTTAATTAATCGAACTCCATCTGTCATTCTTGATTATAAAACTCCCTATGAATGTTTGTTTGGTAAGCCTCCTAAGATGACAGATATCAGGATCTTTGGTTGCTTGTGTTATGCCCATAATTTATATCATGGTGGTGATAAGTTTGCTAGTCGGAGTCGTCGTTGTGTCTTTGTTGGCTATTCCTCCACTCAGAAAGGATGGAAGTTATATCACCTAGAAACCAAGAAATATTATGTTTCCCGGGATGTGAAGTTTATTGAACATCAATTTCCTTTTAGTGTGTCTGACCCATTGCCTGATCAGTCTGACCCCACTGATATGGTGGACATGATGTATTGTGAGGAGGAGATGCCTATGGCTCTTGTTGACGTTCCCGTGACGGTTGAAGGGGGACTTGGTGCAACATGAGGTAGGGTGCCTGACGTGGAGGATGTCGCTGCGGCTCTCGAGGCTGACCCGCAGCAAGTGGACGCAGGGGTGGCCGAGGCTAGGGAGCCTCGACGGCTGCCCGGCGTAGCCCCGGCTCATGAGGCGTCTAGTGATGTCGCGCCTCATGGGTCGCCGGTGCAGGGAGGGCGTACAGAGGAGAATGTTGAGGTGTTGGGAAGGGGTAGGCGTACCAAAGTCCCTACTAAAAACTTGCAGGACTATGTAACTCATACGGTAGTGAAAAAGAAAAGATCATCAACTCAAACACCTGTTTCAGCATCGTCCTCAGGTACTCCCTATCCTATTACACATTATGTTAGTTGTGAAAAGTTTTCTGACAAACATCGCAGATTTCTAGCAGCTATAACTGCAGGGAACCCTCCTAAGTCATTTAAAGAAGCTATGAAGCATGAAGGGTGGCGTGACGCCATGGGTGCTGAAATCAAAGCACTTGAGGATCAAGGCACATGGGAATTGCAACCTCTTCCTCCAGGTAAGAAGGCCTTGGGGAATAAATGGGTGTATACAGAAAAATATGATGAGCAGGGAAAGTTGCAGCGTTTGAAGGCCAGATTGGTTATATTTGGTCATCATCAGGTGGAGGGAATTGACTATAATGAAACTTTTGCTCCTGTCGCAAAAATGACCATAGTTCGTACTTTCCTGGCCATTGCAGCTGTGAAAAAATGGGATATTCATCAGATGGATGTCCATAATGCATTTTTGCATGGGGATTTGGAAGAGGAAGTGTATATGAAGATTCCTCCTGGTTTTCAGGAAGGAAATACTAAGCTGGTGTGCAGAATGAAAAAATCATTGTATGGTTTGAAGCAGGCACCTAGGTGTTGGTTTGCCAAATTGGCCACGGCTTTGAAAACTTATGGGTTTAAGCAGTCTTACTCTGACTATTCCCTGTTTACTTTGACCAGGAAAAATATTCAGCTGAACGTTCTTGTTTATGTGGATGATATGATTATTGCAGGCAATGATCAGGAAGCTTTACTGAACTTCAAAGCTTACCTTGGACGATGTTTTAAAATGAAGGATTTAGGGGCTTTGAAATATTTTCTAGGCCTTGAAATTGCCAGGGGCCCGCAGGGAATATTTATGTGTCAGAGAAAATATGCCTTGGATATCATATCTGAGGCCGGCTTATCGGGGTGCCAAGCCTCGCTTGAATTTCCTATGGAGCAAAGACCATCGCCTTGCTTTGGCAGATGGCCCCTTGTTTCATGATGCAGAGAAATATCGCAGGTTGATGGGCAGATTAAATTATCTTGCTGTTACTAGACCGGATTTGGCATATTCTGTTCACATTTTGTCACAGTTTATGCAGGATCCTAAAGTTATTCATTGGGAGGCCGCTCTGCGAGTGGTTCGATATTTGAAGAAAAATCCAGGACAGGGAATCTTATTTCGTTCTGATTGTGATCTCCGCCTTGAAGGATGGTGTGATTCAGATTGGGCCAGTTGTCCTATTACCCGGAGATCCCTGAGTGGGTGGTTTGTTTTGTTGGGATATTCTCCTGTCTCCTAGAAAACTAAGAAGCAGCCTACAGTATCTCGCTCGTCTACAGAGGCTGAGTATCGTTCTATGGCTGCTATTGTTTGTGAATTAAAGTGGCTCAAGTAATTGTTGGGCGATCTGGGAGTTCAGCATCGTGCAGGGATGCGATTATATTGTCATAGTCAATCTGAGTTATATATTGCCAGGAATCCAGTTTTCCATGAACGTACTAAACATATTGAAGCGGATTGTCACTTTGTTCGTGATGCAGTGACAGAAGGTCTTGTGAGTCCGTCCTATGTTCCTACTAAGTTCCAGTTAGCAAACATATTTACAAAAGCACTTGGTAGGACTCAGTTCGAATTTTTGTTATCCAAGTTGGGCGTTCGTAATTTGCACGCTCCAACTTGAGGGAGGGTGTTAGGACTCTAGTTTGATTATGTCTTTAGATTAGATTTATTAATCAGATTCTAAGTAGGATTCTTAGGGTGTATAAATATACTTTGATGATCAATAAGAAAGGAGACTGAAAATTGAACCAAAATAAACAATATATAAAACTTAATGTAACACTTTTTTTATAAGTAATACTCTAATATAGCACTTTTTCAATTGAATAACAGTTTGATGTAACACTTTAAGATAGGTATCACTTTTCGGGGGTGGTGGAGTGTCGTGGGTTAGGGATTGAGGGGAGAAGGGTTTTCCGGTGGGTAGGGGAGGGGGATAGTTCAGTGGGCTAGTAGCCTAGTACTAGTAGAGGAGAAGGTGGAAGAGAGAAAAAGGAAAAAAAAAATTTGTTTGAAAACTAACCCACGAAATTAAGACAAGTTTCCCGGTCAACTTATTTATCAAGTTGCATCTAGTTTTGTCTTACTATAAGAATATCGTTATAAAGTTTGAAATAGTAAATAATAATCAAAATTTGAATTATTGTGGGTCAAGCAGCCAAAGTTTGTATTATTTTCGTTACATTATCCATAATTTATATGCATGTATCTAACTAAATATTATAAAATTAAAGATTTACATTATCCTAAATTATAAAATATTTTTTTAAGTTTTTTTATTCTTACCATGTAGAATTAAATTAATATCTTACGGTTGAGATGACATATATGAGATCAAAGGCATATTAATTGCTAATAGTGGTGATCAGTGTTGGTCAACACTCGTTAAAGACTCATTGATTGTAATATAGATCGTGGTTTTACTCCTATTCTCTAACATGGGTAAGTATTTGTTTGTAGCATACTTCCATGAGTCCGTTTTTGAAGAGACGGTCTCACGTTAGTGTTAATGTGAGACCAGTTAATGTCATACTGACATCACGCGCGTGCATCAAACCAGCACCAGAATTAGTTAAGCGCTTGAACCTATTAGTTATGCTAGCCTTAAATTGCTTCTGGATGAATTAGTTAAGTGCTGAAGTATATTAGTTAAGCGGTGAAGTACATTAGTTAAGTGGTGAAATATATTAGTTAACAGCTGAAATATATTAGTCATAACATAAAAACCAGATTATAACACATCTTATTTGTTCAATCACAACAATACCACATAGGTACATGTGCAAAAGGTGGACTAGATTTGCAAAGAGCAAAGTGTGGAAAAGAGAAATCTCTAGAGCAGTTTTAAGCAACGTAACCTCATGGCGATATGAAACGAAAGAAAGTTTTCCAATCTCATTCTCAAAAGTCAAGATAATGAAGATGCAAGAAAGGTACTGCAAAAAGTCTACAAGACTACTGCTGCACGTATAACCAAAGTCTTAACTACAAAACCAATTATATAAGAACAATGCTCATCAAGTACAACTACATTGGTTATTTTAGACTCCGATCGTGCTAAAACAAATTAAAGGGAAAAAGTGTAAGGAAGAAAAGTAATTTTAAGAAGACTAAAAAAACAAATTCCAAGAACCAAACTGAAATTGGTACAATTACTTCAAATGCTAGGTTGTTTTAAGTTCTTTTTTCAGGTTGTCTTTTGTATTTGACAATTTAGATTTATAAAAAAGTTATTTCTTCGTTTATATTGGAAACTAAACAATGCTCAATAGATCTTAACTAATTATAGAACAACACTAATTAATGTACTGGATATGTTAACTAAAAAATAATGTAAGTCTACATATAGATTACCAGCTGTAAACTATTGTGCTAAAATACTTAACTAATTGGCCAAAAACATTAACTAATTCGCCAAAAATATTATCGTGAGAACTTGTGAGACGCGGTCCGTTTTTGAAAAACATATCTCTTGGATTTGGGTAGGTCTCACGTTAAGACTAACGTGAGACCGTCTTTTCCAAGAATTTGTGTACTTCCATTAGATTGATGGTTGAACCATTTCATTAGAAGTAGGTCCTGACTTCAAGCACTTTGGACACTTCTTTTACTCAATAACATTGTCAAATCTTGCATTATGCGCCTACACTTTTAAACATATTATTATATGCTATCTATAGTATCCATTCGTTGGGCCCAACAAAAAGTATATACATGTGTAAGTATAAAATCGGACTCTGTTGTACTTATCAGCTATCTTAACTTCCCCGGACTCATAATGTCAACACACATTGGACGATCCAATCAATCATGATAGATTGGGCCTACACTACATTGTGTCAGTTTACTAAAGTTTCAAGGGATCAGATCAAGCAAGCCCATGACATAGCCAATCACTATAGCAGGAACAAGATCCCCGTTCGGTTAGTGGCTGGCTCAAGAGACCGCCTACTTTTTAGTTTAAAATTAAGCACGTCCAGCCCCCAATATTAAAAAGAGAACATGCCACCTTTTTAATATAGTGACTAGTTTAATCTATTTAGGGATCAGTTTAATTTATTTCGTGACCAGTTTAATCTATTCAGTAATGACATTCTCTAACTCATTCAGTGACTAGCTTAATCCATTTAGTGACTAGTTTAATACGTTCGGTAAGACTAACGAGTTATTTTTTGAAATTGTCTGTTTTAGTTCGAGAATCAAGAAAACAAGGAAGGAGAAGAGAAGGGATGACTAGGATAGTGTTGGGTTAGACTAAAATGGAATGGGCTTGTTAGAAAAATTCAGTATTGAGTTCGTCTAATTTTATGTTAAAATTAGACAGCCTATTCTAATAATTTGTGTCCCTCGTTTAGTTCTCTAAATTTGTACTTTCTGCAGATGTCGAAAATAAAGAATGTGTAAACAATCTCTGTTCTACTCATGAGACAATTTTCAAACAACATCGACATTTGACTTTCTATTTCTATTAGTGTAAAGAAGTTCTGATATTGCATTAATATGTCAATCATAATTGCATGTTCAGCAATGAGCACATAAACTTAGTTTCTGACCACATCAAGAGTGTTATTAAAAAGTATAGCATTTTAAAAAGTTGTGCATCAAAGCTTTAGCAGTCAGGTGAACAGAGCCATGTAGTCCGATGCCTCTTGACTCATCTCTTCAAGAGTTCTATCCTTCCTTTCCTCGTCCAAGTCCAGCTTTTGAGCTAATTCCTTCTCCTTCAAATCTATCTGGTGCCACAAAACATGAGGAAAGAGAAAGTGAACAAAGATACACTTAGAAAGATGAACTAGACTTGAAAAAAATCATACTAAGCCTACCGCATCATAGATCTCATCATTCTTCTCAAAGTCGCCAGTTTTCCGAGGAAGTATATGAATGTGGACATGGGATACAGTCTGTCCTGCCTGAGGCCCATCCTGTGATTTTATAATAAAGTTCAATAGTCAATTTGACAAGTACAAACTGATGCCACACATTTAGTAATTATGTCGAAAGCTTAGCTGATTGAGAAATCCCACAAGACTATATCATAATTCATAATGATAAAGACAAAAGGCCATGATTTAATAATATGAATCCGAACCAATACTCTCGCATAGATGAACAAAAAATAGGAAACAGAAGATAATAGATCGAGTTTGCATGAAGCTAGTGC
The DNA here is from genome assembly GCA_947648045.1 of Beta corolliflora. NCBI lineage: Eukaryota > Viridiplantae > Streptophyta > Magnoliopsida > Caryophyllales > Amaranthaceae > Beta > Beta corolliflora. The sequence continues at coordinate 1,482,055 of CANSZD010000712.1, forward strand.
CATGTTAGAGTATGTACTTGGATTGCAAGAGTTAGTGATGATGCTTTATGGTAGTCTTCCAGCTGCCTACCAACTTTTTGTGCTGTGAGCCATATATCACAAGTCTCATCAGCAGTGAGATCAGCAAAGCGCTTTACTTCACGCCTCGGGCAGACGAGTACATGTATGAAAAAGTCAAGTAAACCAAGCAAACAGGAACTCAAGCATTAACATGTCCCCTACCGAACTTATAGAACTGATCACAGGTAAAGCAAAATAATAATGCATTAGAAGTAAAAATAAGAATATGAGCACTGTTATCTCATGCTGACACAAAACACCAGCAGGCCATACTTGGCTCAAAGTGCTCAAAACAGCCACAAACAGAAAGTACTCCAATTGTTACACCAAGGTATGATATTCAGGCATAGTCACTGTAATCATTGCTTCTAAGTAAAACCATAAATCCCATATAACAGCCACAGCCTTTAAAGTGAACCTGCATTAGGTTCACAGAGAATAACTCTCTGTCCTCGAGCAAACTACAAGGCAAAGTATGTGAAAGCCAAACTAGATCCCCGGAAAGAATGTCAAAGAAGGTGCTTTGATGAATTACCTCACCATGCAAGATGTTTAAACTGAATACTAGCAAAATTTACAGTTCTCTTATTTTGTGTTATGACATAATGTAGAAGTATTATATAGGATTGATCTGATTCTGAAATAGGACCTAATACTTGCATGAAGATTGTAGCATACCACAAATGTTTAAGCATGAACTGATATAAAGCAGGATATGCCTGGTTGTGATATAATAACTTCTAATAGAAAATATTACAGGAAAATGACAATTAGAAGAAATGCAATGTCCACAAAAATCAGAGGATATGACCTGCAAAACAAAAAACGAAAGAGATCTCTTAGACACAGGCACCCAAAGAATGTCAAGTAGAATAAAAGAGCAAGGTCATAATAAAAGAGCATTTCACACAATAAAAACAAATTTAGCATACATGAGAACCAAGGTAACTTGAATTGACTGGCAATCTTGTATAAAGTTTTTTAAGCCAATGCTTAATGGGATAATCAATGACAAACCCAGAAGAAACTCAATCCAGGTGAAAAGATACGGGCAAAAGCAGATAAAAAGTTACCTTTGCAGCATTTTTAGAACTTTTTCATAATAATATAGAACATATTTCACTTTTGCGAAGAGGGGATCAGATTTTAGACCATTTGTATTACATTTTAGTATGCACATCTACCACTACTTAACAATTGTAGGAATATTTTTCTTTGTGAGATCTTCTTGACCAAAACACAGCAGAGTTCTTTTGGCATTGATCATTTCCAAAAACAGATAAATTTACTTGACAATTTCATAAAGCATATGAAATTAACTTGACCATGCCCACAGTCAACTTGAGGAGAATGTGTAAGATTGCAATAAGTCACTAACCACAAAACGGATTTCAAACTTATTCTACACACATTTCCCTAGATTTTATGTTCTCTACTGAAAAGTCTAAATACAAAATATGCAATAAAAGTTGCTGCCCGTAAACTGTTATGGTTCACGCAACATAAAAAATCCTATTAGCGTAACCAAATTAAGCAAGACAGTGATGGTTGCTCTAAGCCTCAAAGAATCAAGTCTGCTGCATTAGTCCATTCATAACGTAATCATTATAATATAGCCCTTTTAAGAGCTCAGCTTCAGAACACCTCTTCCATAAGCAATTCACTATCATCAAGAAGAAGTTAGCCTTGATATGCATATCATGTAGAAAAGGATCCCTGAGTTACAGTGCATATTTGGACACTACGACTCAATATTTGTCTGCCTAAAGTGTAAATAACCAAATTAACAAAACATACTTCGTAAACAAACTGATGCTAAATCTTCTTCTTTCTTTTTTTCGTTTTTGGGGGTTGAGGGAGGAATGCTGAGACAAAGAAACATTGACCAAGGAGAGAAGGCTTACGAGGAAGAAGGGGGGCGCAGATTCACCATGGCATAAGACAGATTGGTAGAGTAAAATACTTCTTTTGCATCAATTTTGTAAGGCCCAAATGTAAAAGAGTCCAATTCCATCTGCAGTTCCATATGCTATTCATTAGGGGTTGCAGAATCACTAATCATATCCAGGCCAAATACAACTACTGTCAAGAAAATATACTATTGCCGAAAACTTGACAAATAAGAAGAAAACTCTGAAAACAGCCTTCCAGGATCTAGTAACCATTGTGGAGAAAGTTTGGGGCCCTCTTGATGATGCAAAGAGCCTGGTAATGGAATAACACCTCATGCTCTGGAGATTGGAACTCCTGGTAATGGGAGTAGAAGTATGCACCAAAAGTATGCGCTCCAATTGCCTTTAAATCATCTTTCCTTAAATCTTAACCCGAATTACATATAATGATCTAAAAAAGAAATCAAAATCTCAAGAAATGATAAAAGATCTTTACTATAAGGTACTTAAGAAAGGCTCATCTATTATCAAAAGTCAGTCAAAAAAAGTTTCAGCAGAAACTTTCATTTATTGGATAAACACGAGCAAGAATGAAGTAATGGAGAATAGCGATAAATTAGGACCTAACAATCTACAAGAATTTTTTGCTTTCCTAGAGATTAACACAAAACGGTGGTGGAGCATTCTAAGAAGGTCTTTACGAAGGGTGTTAAAAGAAAATTTTGGAAGAAGCTACAAGGGTGGAAGGGGATGATTCTTTCTAAGTCAGGAAGGGAAATTCTGATAAAGGCTATAGCCAAATCTATCCCTACCTAAGTGATGAGTGTGTTTAAGTTTCCATCCTCGTTTTGTGATGAACTACGGTCTCTTGTAGCTTAGTTCTGGTGGGTCGCAACGAGTAGGATAGGTTCAGCTAAAAGAACTCAACTAATCTGGTTGGGCAAAAAAATCGGACCACTTAAGTTGATTAACTGGTTCGGTTTTCTTGCCCAACCGGATCAGTTAATCTTCCTGGCGCCAAAATAAACTGAGCCGGTGGTGGTATATATATATATATATATCTGCTATTGTTATATCGATGTCATTTCAACTTCTATATAAGCTCCTTAAATGAAGTCATCAAGCTATAAGTTAGCACAATTCTCACACATGAATATACAAGTCAAAATGATATATATAAATATATATAATAATAATAACTTTGAAAATGTACTACAAATTAAGTTGGAACTAGAACTAAAACATCAATTGTACCTAGATAGCTAGCTAGTAACATAATGAGAGTAAATAAACGCAAAGCCGCCGCATCTTCACATACAAACGTCGGTAAGGTAGCGTGCTACCAAATCCCGAACCTCGTTGATCTCGGTAGTGGTGAAAGAACCCGCCCTTGGTTTGTCATCGAGGAAAACCTTAAAAAACAAACATAAGTAAACACGTATAAGAACATTTTAAGTATAAGGATGACTTTAGTTGACTCAAAGGAAATTGAGTAAATAATGCGGGAAATTAAGGAAATTGAGCTTAAAAAGCCAAAATCGGCCCGAAATGACATTTATTTACCCAAAATGGGATTCAAAGCATGTGAGTGGACTTTAATTGACTCTAATAGTTATATAAGTCATTATTAGAACTATTGATGACCTAACATGTGGCCAAATGTGGGAACTTAAAGAAATTGAACTTCAAATGCCAAAATCGACCCAAAATGACATTCATCTACCAAAATGGGTTTCAAAGCATGTGAGTGGACTTTAATTGACTCTAATATTTATATATGTACTTATTAGAACTATAAATGACCTAACATGAGGCTGAATGCGGGAAATTAAGGCAATCGAGTTTGAGAAGTCGAAACCGGCCCAAATTGACATTCACTTACCCAAAATGGGTTCCAAAACATGTGAGGGGAGTTTAGTTGACTCTAATACTTATATATATACTTATTAGAAGTATAAATGACCTAACATGAGGCTGCATGTGGGAAATTAAGAAAATTAAGCTTAAAAGGCCAAAATAGGCCTTAAATGACATTCATTTACCCAAAATGGCTTTCAAAGCATGTGGGTAGACTTTAGTTGACTCTAATACTTATATATGTACTTATTAGAACTATACATGAACATGAGGCTAAATGCGGGAAATAAGGATATTGAGCTTAAAAGGCTAAAATCGGCCTATAATGACCGTGAATTGCGCTAATTGACTTCCAAATAAGTTTAGGGAACTCCTTTACCCCCTAATAGTTAGGAGACATGTTTTCATTGGTCTATGAAACCTAACATGTGACTAAAAGCGGGAAATCAATGAAGAATCTATAACTACTTACTAGTGATGTATATACCTTCTCAAAATCCCCGACTTCCTTGCAACTTGAGGTTATATCGAGCATGAACCTCAACACATAGTAGCCACACTCGGTTTTCCCGGTTGTTGCGCACACTAATTAGAGAATTACATAAAAAATCATGTAAGAAACAAATATGTTTGTCTTTTGCTAAAAGAAAAAAAGTAGCTTAACTAATATGTATTACCTTCATTGCTTTCCACTGAGGAAGTTTCCCCCTCCTCTTCAATTTCTTCAACGCACCGCAATCTCAGCTTATTTACATGTGGGAAGTAAGTGGTCGAAGGATGAAATTAATAGATATGTGTTATGTTATTAAGCATTTAAAAAAAACAAAGATACCTATTTAAGCATGATTTGAGGAGTAAGGGTCGCGGTGGATTTTTGGAAAGCTGAAGAATCAAACCGATATACTGTATTGTTTGAATGACAAATCACAAGGAGTGACCAATGGAGACTACAATCCCAAAAAAGTTAGGATGCAATGATGTGAGTACTTTTATCGTATAATGATTAAGTGATAATAATAAATACAAGGTTAAGAAGTATACTCTTCAAAATAGGGGCAAGTATGAACTTCTTTTTTGCACGACAAGATTCTTTGACACCTTTCCAAATATACTCCTTAACCTGAAGCCGTGTTAACCAAGCAGTTGGCAGCTTGGATCAAACTTGGACATAACCACCCATATTGCTCGGTATGCAATCGCGTCCGCAAAGGTCAACTTGGAGTAATCTTCAAAGCATAACCAAGTAGGCAACATAAACATATTATTGTATATTGCAATAACTACGCTTTTATATATTTCATAAATATAAATGTTTTACCTCATGAAAACTTGAATTAAGGAAACATTCAACATCTCTCCGCAAAGGAACTCCTTGATATCAACTTTAGAAACCCATGTCGATGCATCCTTAAGGTAGTTGAATTGCGTGGAGCCCAACTTCACCTCCATAGGTTTATCATCCCAAGCATATCACATGCATTTACATATAGCCATAAGCATGCCTTAGTGAGATACTTGAGCATTGATTTCTCGATCCAAGTATCTTTAGATGTGTTTTCTTGCGGACTTGAACCTTTTGAAGCTTGCATTCCTTCACCCGAAATGGCCTTCTTTGGCCGGCTTGATGAAATGGCCTTCGCCTTTTGTTGAGGAGGCGAGTCCGCCTGGCTTTCCTTGGGCTTTTTTATTCTCTCCAAAACCTAATAATACATATATATTTATATACTTAGTAAATAATAGGTAAAAATATTTAACTTAGGTTAGTTAATAGGTAAGAAACAAATCAATATGAATACGGATTTTAGTTCCTTGAATTTACCTCGTTTGAAAACCTCACCCACACAGATGGCCACAACACATAACCACCACGAGCGTCGCTCAAGACATGTATCTCGTATGTTGGTTTAGGCACCGGAAGAGCGAAGTCTTCGTAACCGTGTGTGATGGTGTCTACACTAACCCCGAAGTGCTCACCGTCCACATACTCGTGATGGACTGTCGCTCGGTCACTCAGTGGTTGTGCGTGGCCTTCTCGGCTACCACAATCAAACCTTCACCTTCCACATCTAGTAAAAGGTGGCAAGGCGTTTCTTCCTACGTAAAGTCAATGAAAATGAGGTTAGGAACATGCAATTAAAGAATATAATCTATTTTGTTTTAAAAATGATTGGAAGGATATTAGTTACCTGTAACTCAAGTATAGATGGTGCCGACTTTTGCGTGTTAGATTTGCTAGCTTTGTCCTCCAAAGGACGATCCAGTTTAGGTTGAAGTATATCCCGCAAACCAAACCGTGAGAGGACGGCATTGAAACTTTCCGTGACTTTCTCCGTGACTCTCTCCGTAATTTCCTCCATAAGCTTCTCTCGTATAGCTTGTGTAATAGCTTCCAAATCATGTGATTGTGTACCCACGGAGCACTCTTTACCATAGACTTTTGTCACGCTGAGACGAAGACCACCAACACCCCTCAAACGTCCATTGTGGTCCTTTCCAAAGGTCTCGTATATGGCATCCTTGTTGCCTTTAGGAGTGAAATCGCCGCTAACCTCTTTTTGCTTGAGCTCCATCTATGGAGAAATTAACAACAAAGTGAGGAAAAAAATCAACCTCGAAGATACACGGGGACAGCCTACAAACTGTCACCGCCGCCATAGCCGTTGCCGCTTCCACACTCGCTACCGGAAGGGGTTTCGCAAGTGGTAAGGGGGAGCTACATAAAAGCGGTAAATGTACTTACAATGGCATTGGCTATCTTCAAGGTTCCCGGATCTGAAATTGTCATTTTATTGTTCTCATCACGCCCATGCATGGAGCACCACCAATCATAGGCACGATCAACTTTGACCGATGCAGCCTTGGAGCTAGAAGATGGCGTTATTGATGAGTCAATAGTTGGGTAAAAATCCTCGTCAATCCATTTCTCTCTCGCCCTCTCATAAGTCAAGGAACCCATATGATGGTAATGCTTCCTCTGTCTTGAACTTTGTGCATGTTTCTCACGCTTAGCCTATAAAATCACACGAGTAATTAGAAAACACATATTAAAGTATTTAAAGTGAATATACAAAGTCGAATATAGCTTAAAGCACAATACTTACCACAGCCTCCGGCGTAGTATTTTGGGTAACAAATGCCTCCCAATCTTCTGGCTTTATATGGGACCATATCTGATAAGGCAAGGACTCTGGTTGTGGTATTTCTTTCTCTTCCCCTTCCTTTTCTTTTTCCTGTTCGGGCTCCTTATCCGTTTCTCCCACATTTTCATCATTCTCTTTGTCATTTTGCTTTGCTCTTTCAGTTTTCCTCCTCTTTGTAGTCCTATTTCGCCGTTTCGTGATCCACCCACTCACTAATTTGCTTTTGAAAGCTCTAAATCTTTCGGCCACCGCGGAAAGAAACAACGCCTTTTTATTCTCATCAGGAGTAATGTGGAATATATCCTACAGAAACAATTAGTTAGTTTCCATATAAATATATACGACTGAACATGATGCTAAAAGCGGGAAGTTAAGGAAATTGAGCTTAATAGGCCAAATTCGGCTAAAAATGACATCCATTTACCCAAAATGGGTTTAAAAACATGGGAGTGGACTTTAGTTGACTCTAATAGTAATATAATTACTTATTAGAACTATACCTGACCTAACATGAGGCAAAATGCGGGAAATTAAATAAATTAAGCCTAAAAAGTCAAAATCTACGCAAAATTACATTTTTTTACCCAAAATGGGTTTCAAAGCATGTGAGTGGACTTTAGTTGACTCTAACTATGTACTTATTAGAGCTATACATGACCTAACATGAGGCTAAATGCAGAAAATTCAGTAAATTGAGCTTGAAAAGCCAAAATCGGCCTAAAACGACATTCATTTACCCAAAATGGGTTTCAAAGCATGTGATTGGACTTTAGTTGTCTCTAATACTTATATATGTACATATTAGAACTATCGATGACCTAAAATGTGGCTAAATACGGGAAATTAAGTAAATTAAGCTTAAAAATAAGCTTACACACGTATCTTCCCATAATGCTTTCTTCATTCCCTCGGGCACATCCTTCCATTTGGTTAAAATGTTGAGTTTGCGCATACAAAGCCCAATCTGTTGCCCATACTTTGCACGCCATTTACCACAAGGTTGACCCATATCATCATACTCGAGGGTCATAGGGGTTGTGACTCTCAATCCCTTGATCGGACCCCTTCCTTTCCGCTTCTTTGTTGCAACCTTGCTTGTAATTTTGGTGGTAGTCTGAACTTCTTTCCTCGGATTTGTGTGTAGCACAATTGAGGATATCGTGGGATAATCTTCCCTAGCATTGTTGTGAATGAGGGGAGCAATCTCTACTCGGTGCTCGAACTTGCTACACATGCGCACTACCTCATCAAGCGCCAAATCTTCCGAATCACCTTTATCCTCCTCCTCTACATCGTACTCATCATCATCATCATCATACTCATCATCATACTCCTCCTCCATGATCACATAATTTCTGGGCATGTTTGAAGAGTACCTAAAATTTCAAACACGAATTAGAAAAGGCATAAAATCAAACAAACAAGAGGAACATTTAACCTTGTTTTACTTATATTTAGCTTGAAAAAATATGAACTTAAGCTTGTTTCGATGTGTGAGCAAGTTTCTTGTTCTTGCTACGTATTACCTAAAGACAAACTATAGCGTGTTTCGAATCGAGCAAACCCCCCCCGGGCACCTGCTGCCTGCACAGCCCCCTGCTGCACAGCCGGTGCTGCCGTCCCCCTCCCCACCTTGATGCACAGTCCCCCTGCCCCCTTGATGCACAGTCCTCCCCGTTGCACAGCCCCCCTGTTGCAAGCCCCCTCCTGCTGCACAGTCCCCCACCCCTTGCTGCACCATACCCCCTGCACAGCCCCCCGTGCTGCACAGTCCCACCCTGCACAGCCCCCCTTGCACACCCCCTGGCCCCTGCCAGCCTCCTCTCCCTTGCACAGCACCCCCGCCACGCCCCTTCACTGTTATTTTCGAATGTTCAAAGCACCCCCACGCCGTGGGAGCCCCCCTAACAGCCCCCTATATGCATTCATTACTTACTAGAACTATACATACCCTAACATGTGGCCAAATGCATGAAATTACGAAAATTGAGCCTAAAAAGCCAAAATCAGCACAAAATGACATTTATTTACCCAAAATGGGTTTCAAAGCATGTGAGGGGACTTCAGCTGACTCTAATACTTATATATGTACTTATTAGAACTATAAATGACCTAACATGATGTTGGTGCGGGAAATAAAGGAAACTGAGCTTAAAAGGGCAAAATCGGCCCAATTTGACATTCATCTACCCAAAATGGGTTTCAAAGCATGTAAGTGGACTTTAATTGACTCTAATACTTATATATATACTTATTAGAACTATAAATGACCTAACAAAAGGCTGAATGCGGAAAGTTAAGGAAATTGAGCTTAAAAGGCCACAATCGACCCAATTTGACATTCATATACCCAAAATGGGTTTCAAAAAATGTAATGCTTTGTTTGGGAATTGGAATTTCATTTCAAATTCTGGAATTGGGTTAATTTCTGTGTTTGAATAATATTAAAATTTGGAATTAGATTTAGCTCAAATCCAAACCTTTTAAATATAAGCGCAATAAATAGAATGTCAAATCCACTCATCAAACATGGAATTTGAAATGCATAAAGCCTTAAAGTCTTGCCCCAACCCTTGCAAAAAAAGTAATTGACATTTTGCCCCTCTCCCTCTCCCTCTCCCTCTCCTCACCTTGCAACTATGGCAACCACCATTAGAGCTCTTTTTTTTTTGTTCAGCCCGCGAATCAAACATCAACTAACAGATTTTGAAGAAAAATCAAAGTATACGAAATGAATTCATGCTATTTTTGAGGAAGAAAGAGAAAATTTTTCAAGTTGAACTTAATAAGTTCGGCTCTGTTGTTGCTGTTGATTGTTGATAATTTTTTCCATGATATTCAAAAATTAGGGTTTAGTATTTTAGACTTCCCAATTATTTTTGGGTGATGTTTTTATGTCAAACTATTGTTATGTTTGTATTCTGTAATCAATTAAATAATATCAAATAGTTGAAATCAATTCTTGCCAAATATCATGATGAATTTGAAAGTCATGTATATATGAAAGATGTTTGGGCAATTATATATTAGTTTCTAATTTCCAAATGTAATTATTTAGATAATTGGTACAGATTATAAGTAAATTTAAGGCTCCGTTTGGTTGGGCGTAAAACATTTTCAGTGTAAAATGATTTTCATGGAAAACGATTTACAATGGAAAATACAATTCCAAAATTAGTTTTCCGTTGTTTGGTTCCATGTAAGAAAAATGATGACATGAAAGGAAAATAGAAGGGAAAGTAAGGAGGTAGTGAGAGGAGTGTACAAGAGAGATAAGGAAAAGGAAGGAAAACATTTTTCCCTTCATTTGGAAAGAAAAATGGTTTTCCATCATTGGGAGAATAATTTTACTCCAAGGGAAAATGGTTTTACACTCCTTTGCAAACCAAACAATGTAAAATTGAAAATAGAGGAAAACAGTTTTCCAGGAAATATTTTACGCCCTACCAAACGGACCCTAAATACAAACCTATAATGTTCAATATAACCTCTATTTCAAATTTTAATGCAATCATCTATAAAGTTTTGACATGTTTAGGAGAGAGTTTTTAGAGGAAAAACAATTTTTAGTGGCTTTTACTTTAGAGTACTATATAGCGGAATTCTACCGTTAACATCGATCACCGCTAATCACCACTATTAAGAAATATAGACCATTGAACTTCTTTGTGAAATCATAGTCATAGGATATTATTTACAATTTGCAATTAATTTAGAATTATTTAACTAGAATAATACAAACTTTGGCAGCTTCGCCCACAATAATACAAATTTTCAATTATTATTTAATATTTCAAACTTTATAGAAAAATTTCCTAGAGTAGGTCGAAATGACCACAAACCTGTAAAACAGGTAAAAAAATTTAAAAATACTTTTTTCCTCCCTCCCCCACCAGAAACCACCCCCTCCTGTCCATCTATCTGTTATTCGAAACTGATCTAATTAGTTCTTCACAATAACGTGATTCCACAAATTCGATCGAAATCCCCCAAAGAATCTCAATAAACCAAGTAACTAGTTCTTCAATCTTCACCAATACAGGTTATTCGACAATATCATATTACTACTTATAATTTTGTTTCCAAATTTTGCAATAAAATACCAAATATTGGGAATCATAGCTTAACTCTTAAACCAACCAAATTTTCGGAAATCAAAGTGTATAATGATTGATAAAAAAAACACCAATGATAACTTTTTTTTCAAATTATAGCTGAATTAAATACAGAGAGGCTTATTAGTTACAAAAAAAAGGCTTATGAAATTTCAGAATCTGACTTCTCAAATCAAAAGAAGGAAGAGAAATAAGTTGAGCTTATACCTTCCTGTAGAATAATTGAAATTGCAGGAACTTTAGTTGTCAACACAGAGACAGAACCGCTGACTCAAGGCGCCCGAGTGTCAGCAGCACCAACGCATGGTGGCCCGAGCAGCAAACAAAGGCAGAGAAAGAAGAGCAGTAGCGAGAATAAAGCAACACGGTAGCAGCACAAGAAAAGTCGCCGGCGAAGGTGCAATTTAGGCGGCGCAGCAGTGACAGTAGGTGCAGCACCGAGGGAACTGAGGGGGGAATTTCGGGGGTCAGGGAGGGGGAGAGTTCAATGGGCTAGTGTAGAAGGGAGGAGGAAGAGAGAGAAAAAGGAAAAAGCGAAATTATTACTAGGTTGGTAAAAGTTGACCCAACTCTTAAGTACATTATTAATAAGGAAAAATTGTCAGAAAAAACCTTATAAAAGTTACATTTTGTGAAAAACAACCTTATAAATTTTTTTTTGTGAAAACAACCTTTGAACGCGTTTTTCTTGTGAGATCGGGCACCTGGTGCCATTTTCCCAAGATTGACTTGATTTTTCCGGTGAAGACTTTTTTTTTACCCCCTTTCCTCTCTTTTTCCCTCCAATTTCTTCCTCCCAACCCCACCTCAACCTCCTGCCTTACCCCCCATTCTCCATCCTCCACCCTCACCCTCTCGCCGGCCTTCTCCTTCGCACAAGAAGCCACCACATCAGCACCTGGCCGGAAGCCGAGGGCGCGAGCCATCCTTGTCGCTGTCTTTCCTAGCCCTAACCCCTCATTCTCTCACACAATATCTCTCTCCCTCTCCTCCCAGCCCCACCCCAACCTCCAGCCTCACCCCTCATTCTCTCTCCTCCACCCTCGCTGAACCCTCGTTGAACGCTCACAGCGCCAGCAAAATGCCTGCGTGGCCGAATATTGTGCACCTTATTAGAACTCTCTAAGGCGTGGTTGTGCTCCTTTACAAATTTAGTCATAGCCCACTTGTTACCCTTCAACTCAATCTTCAGCTTGGTTTCACATATGTCAGAAGACTTTCTTTTCCACCCCTCTTTCATACATACAAATTGTCTAAACGACCAGCACTATCGATGTTCAGTGGCAACGTTCAGCAAGGGGTGAGGCTGGAGGTTGGGGTGGGGCTGGGAGGAGAGAGAGTGATAGTGAAAGGGGATGGAGAATGAGGGTGAGGCAAGAGGTTGGGGTGGGGTTGGGAGGAAGAAATTGGAGGGAAAAAGATAGGGAAATGGGGTAAAAAAAAAAGTCTTCGCCGGAAAAATCAAGTCAATGCCGGAAAATGGCACCAAGGTCTGATCTCACAAGAAAAACGCATTCAAAGGTTGTTTCTCACAAAAAAAAATTTATAAGGTTGTTTTTCACAAAATGTAACTTTTATAAGGTTTTTTCTGACAATTTTTCCTATTAATAAATGAAAATTTTACTTATTCGAGGTTAGCGATGTTAATCAAGTTGAGCAGCTTGCGAGCAGCTCGAACTCGACTCGGTCAAAGCTCGACTCAAGTTTGCTCGAGCTCGAAACTCGATAACCTTACACACAACTCAATGTTCTTAATTAATTTCTCTTTGAAATAAAGAAATACATTAATACTCATTAAAAAAAATTGATCTAGTATAAAAGGAAAAATAATTGTAAAGAAAAGAAGATATAATAATCAAATGCGTAGAATTCAAGGTGAACCGAAACTTTTAAACGAGTGACTCGACTCGACTCGGCTCGAAACGTACCGAGCAAGAGTTGAGCAACTCTCTGCTCGTGATCGACTCGATCGATTAACACCCCCTACCCAGGGCATAGCCCGGGACTAATAACTAGTTTTTATAACCTATTTTCTGTTTTTCCAACTTGTATCGGGCCAAGCCCATTTCTTGAATCTTCTAAATTTCTAAACATATAAAAAAATTCTTCCAAATTTGATTGTATTGGCATTTGAATTTAAGACTCACTCAACGTGTTGAATTATTGCAATTATGAAATTTAATTTCACATCAATTTGGGTTGGTTTCGAGTCAACCCGAAACCGGAAAGGTCGGGTTCAGGTTATGATTTTCGGCCTAAAATTAGAATCAGGTCAACATGAAATTGACCCAACCCGACCTGATTGTCACCCCTAGGTCTCGGTCAACCTGTATATTAGGTTGCACCGGTTTTGTCAATGAGAATATCGTCGAAAGTTTGTATTATTGTGGGTCAAGAGGCTAAAGTTTGTATTATTCTAGTTAAATAATTTATTAATTTATATACCTGTATCTAATTAAAAATTATCAAATCAAAGATTTACATTAGACTAAATTAAAGGAATTTTTTTCCTAGTTTTTATTCCTACCGTAAGATTAAATAAATATCTTACGGTTGAGATGGCATATATGAGATCGAAGACCTATTAATTGATAATACTGGTGATAAGCGATGGTGAACACTCGTTGAAGACTCATTGATCATATAGAGGGTGATTTTACTCCTATTCTCTAACATGGGTAAATATCCGTTTGTAGCATACTTCCATTAGATTGATTGTTGAACTATTTCATTAGAAGTAGGTCTTGAATTCAAGCACTTCTGGACACTTCTCTTACTCAATAACACCAATTCATTAGAAGTAGCTCTTGAATTCAAGCACTTTTGGACACTTCTCTTACTCAATAACATTGTAAAATCTTGCGTTATGCGCCTACACTTTTAAACATACAATTTTCAAACAGTATCGATATTTGACTTCCTATTAGTGTAAAGAAGTTTTGATATTGCATTAATATGTCAATCATAATTGCATGTTCAGCAATGAGCACATAGATTAGTTTCTGACCACATCAAGAGTATTCTTAAAAAGTATAGCACAATTGAAAAATTGTGCATCAAAGCTTTAGCAGTCAGGTGAACAGAGCCCTGTAGTGCGATGCCTCTTGACTCATCTCTTCAAGAGTTCTATCCTTCCTTTCCTTGTCCAAGTCCAGCTTTTGAGCTAATTCCTTCTCCTTCAAATCTATCTGGTGCCACAAAACATGAGGAAAGAGAAAGTGCACAAAGATACACTTAGAAAGATGAACTAGACTTGAAAAAAATCATACTAAGCCTACCGCATCATAGATCTCATCATTCTTCTCAAAGTCGCCAGTTTTCCGAGGAAGTATATGAATGTGGACATGGGATACAGTCTGTCCTGCCTGAGGCCCATCCTGTGATTTTATAATAAAGTTCAATAGTCAATTTGACAAATCCAAACGGATGCCACACATTCAGTAACTACGTCGAAAGCTTAGCTGATTGAGAAATCCCATAGGACTATATCATAATTCATAATGATAAAGACAAAAAGGCATGATTTAATAATATGAAGTACCCGAACCAATACTCTTGCATAGATGCACAAAAAATAGGAAACAGAAGATAATAGATCGAGTTTGCATGAAGCTAATGCCATGTTAGAGTATGTACTTGGATTGCAAGAGTTAGTGATGATGCTTTATGGTAGTCTTCCAGCTGGCTACCAACTTTTTGTGCTGTGAGCCATATATCACAAGTCTCATCAGCAGTGAGATCAGCAAAGCGCTTTACTTCACGCCTCGGGCAGACGAGTACATGTACGAAAAAGTCAAGTAAACCAAGCAAACAGAATCTCAAGCATTGACATATCCCGTACTAAATTTATAGAACCAATCACAGGTAAAGCAACATAACAATGCATTAGAAGTAAAAATAAGAATATGAACATTGTTATCTCATGCTGACACAAAACACCAGCAGGCCATACTTGGCTCAAAGTCCTCAATACAGTCACATACAGAAAGTACTCCAATTGTTAAACCAAGGTATGATGTTCAGGCATAGTCATTGTAATCATTGCTTCTAAGTAAAACCCATAAATCCCATATAAGTATATAACAGCCAGCCTTTAAAGTGAACCTGCATCAGGTTCACAGGGAATAACTCTCTGTCCTCGAGCAAGCTACAAGGCAAATTATGTGAAGCCAAACTCGATCCCCGGAAAGAATGTCAAAGAAGGTGTTTAAACAAAAAACTAGCAAAATTTACAGTTCACTCTTACTTTGTGTTATGATATGATGTAGAAGTATTATAGGATTGATCTGATTCTGAAATAGGACCTAATACTTGCATGAAGTTTGTAGGCATACCACAAATGTTTAAGCATGAACTGATATATAAAGCAGGAAATGCCTGGTTGTGATACAATAACTTCTAATAGAAAATTTTACAGGAACATGACAATTAGAAGAAATGCAATGTCCACAAAAATCAGAGGATATGACCTGCAAAACAAAAAATGAAAGAGATCTCTTAGACACCGGCACCCAGAGAATGTCAAGTAGAATAAAAGAGCAAGGTCATAATATAAGAGCATTTCACACAATAAAACAAATTTAGCATACATGAGAACCAAGGTAACTTGAATTCACTGGCAATCTTGTATAAAGTTTTTTAAGCCAACGCTTAATGGATAATCAATGACAAACCCAGAAGAAACTCAATCCAGGTGAAAAGATACGGGCAAAAGCAGATAAAAAGTTACCTTTGCAGCATTTTTAGAACTTTTTCATAATAATATAGAACATATTTCTCTTTTGCGAAGAGGGGATCAGATTTTAGACCATTTGTCTTACATTTTAGTATGCACATCTACCACTACTTAACAATTGTAGGAATATTTTTTTTTGTGAGATCTTCTTGACCAAAACACAGCAGAGTTCTTTTGGCATTGATCATTTCCAAAAACAGATAAATTTACTTGACAATTTCATAAAGCATATGAAATTAACTTGACCATGCCCACAGTCAACTTGAGGAGAATGTGTAAGGTTGCAACAAGTTACTAACCACAAAACGGATATCAAACTTATTCTATACACATCTCCCTAGATTTTATGTTCTCTATTGAAAAGTCTAATACAAAATATGCAATAAAAGTTGATGACTGTAAACTGTTGTGGTTCACGCAACATAAAAAATCCTATAAGCGTAACCAAATTAAGCAAGACAGTAATGGTTGCTCTAAGCCTCAAAGAATCAAGTCTGCTCCATTAGTCCATTCATAACATAATCATTATAATTAAGCTCTTTTAAGAGCTCAGCTTCAGAACACCTCTTCCATAAACAAGCCACTATCATCAAGAAGAGGTTAGCCTTTATACGCATGTCATGTAGAAAAGGATCCCTGAGTTACAGTGCATATTTGGACACTACGACTCAATATTTGTCTGCCTAAAGTGTAAATAACCAAATTAACAAAACATACTTTGTGAACAAACAACTGATGCTAAATCTTTCTTTTTTTTTGGAGGGGGGGTTGAGGAAGGGATGCTGAGACAAAGAAACATTGACCAAGGAGAGAAGGCTTACCAGGAAGAAGGGGGCGCAGATTCACCATGGCATAAGACAGATTGGTAGAGTAAAATACTTCTTTTGCATCAATTTTGTAAGGCCCGAATGTAAAAGGTTCCAATTCCATCTGCATGTTCCATGTGATATTCATTAGGGGTTGCAAAATCACTGATCATATCCAAAATACAGCTACTGTCGAGAAAATATATAGTAATTGCTGAAAACTTGACAAGTGAGAAGAAAACTCTGAAACCCGCCTTGCAGGATCTCGTAACCATTGTGGAGAAAGCTTGAGGCCCTCTTGATGATGCAAAAATCATGGTAATGGAAGAACACCTCATGCTCTGGAGACTGGAACTCCTGGTAATGGGGGTAAAAGTCTGTGCCAAAAGTATGCGCTCCAATTGCCTTAAAATCATCTTCCTTAAATCTTAACCTGAATTACATATCTTCTTCTTCTTCTAAGCCTTATTCCCAAAATGATTTGGGGTCGGCTAACATGAAGCATGTCATGATATGGGGCTATGTCATGAATTACATATAATGATCTAAAATCTCAAGAATTGATAACAGCTCTATACTAAAAGGTACTTAAGAGAGGCTCATCTATTATCAAAAGTTGGTCAAAAAAGTTTCAGCAGAAACTTCCATTTCTTGGATAAACACGAGAAAGAATGGAGTAATGGAGAATAGCGACAAGTTATGAACTAACGATCTACAAGAGATTCTTGTTTTTCTAAAGATTATCACAGAACAGTGATAGGGCGTTCTAAGGTCTTTACAAAGGGTGTTAAAGAAAAAATTTTGGAAGAAGCTAAAGGGTGGAAGAGGATGATTATAAAGGCTATAGCTCAATCTATCCCTACCTATGTGATGAATGTGTTTAAGTATCCATCCTCGTTTTGTGATGAATTACGGTCTCTTATAGCTCAGTTCGTGGGGTCACAAGGGTGGTGAAAGAAAGGTGCATTGGGTGGCTTTGAAAAAATTATGTCTTCCAAAGAAGGATGGTGGTTTGGGTTTCAGAGACTTTAAACAGTTTAATTGGGCTATGCAAGCTTGGCGTCTTATGACTTTCGGGGACTTTCTTCTTCACTCCATCCTCAAAGCTCGCTACTTTCCTACTTTCCGAACACTTCTTTTATGGAGTCCACTTTAGGAACCTCTCCGAGCTAAAACTTGTCGTGGTATTTGAGAAGCTAGATGGGTGATCAAACGTGGCATGTGCTAGCGAATAGGAGATGGAGAACATGTTAAAATATGGAAGGATCCTTGGATCCCGAATACTCAAACTCAGAAAATAATTTCTCCAACAGCCCAACCAACTGGCGAGTTTAATCAAGAGGTGGAGATGAGCGCCCTTCTTGATCCAATTTCTAGGAATTGGAGTCAGTCCCTAATGGAGAACGGCGATAAGTTATGGCCTAACGATTTACAAGAGATTCTTGTTTCTCTAAAGATTATCACAGGACATAAAATGATAACCTTTCTAGAATCTAGCCTAACTACAATATGTGCGAGAAAATATTTCGTACACACCAGATGATTAACAGGTATAATAAGACCGTTGTTTCAACCAGCAAAGGTTGGAAAAATCAGGCAGCACTCGTAAAGCCGTTACATGCGCTCTAGACTCTTAAATTAAAATGTACACCAAAAAATCTCACAGTTGACCTTTTCTCAGCAACTTTCATGCTTCTGCAGTTCTACTTTGCCATAAGATAAAAAGGAAACCAACTTGTACTCAAAATTCTGGTAAGGAACTAAACATAGTTACATCTATTAACACATAAACAACAATGACAACCACGTGTGTCTCCTTTATAAGCTAAGTCTAGGATCATACACCCTACAATACAACAGACGTGTTCCAAGAAGATCACAAAAGAAGACAAAAAAATTGAGGATAATTGATAAAAAGGATGTAAAAAAAATTACATTATAGGAAATAGCAATGACATAGTAAAAAAAATATTCTCACGTGCAAGAATGCACATACACAATGGAAAGCCCTTTGCAATTATAGAAAAAAAAGGTTATTCTGATAAGCGATTAGAGAACAATTTACAAAGATACCATATTAAAAACAATAACGCACTACTAATATATTCCATACAAAGAGTACTTAAGTAAGGGAAATATCCTAATAGTAAACCCTTGGAAATCTAAAATTACGCTTTAAGTCTCATGCAACTCGCCTTACAATCATACCAAAAACCCACAAACTTCTCAGCTCCATTAAAGCGTACAGAGACTGAAAGAAACCTAAAAATCACCATAGACCTCGTGAAGTTCCTAGGGAAGTTGGCAATGCAGTAAGATGCACAAAATCATAGGGCCTCCTTTTCTAAAACATCAATGCGATATTGTAATAGTTTATTCTATGAAGAAAAGCAATTTAAGAGATACCCTTAACCTTAGAGGAATGATTGTCTTAGAAGTAATTTTGCAGTCTAAACGAATTGACACCAAGTGCTTTGACAAAAAGAAATGCATAAGACCAAATTCAAGAGCAAATACAGTATTTCAAAGTTGAAGGAAACTACAAAAAAAAATACAAATACCATTGTTTAGCATCTAAAATCGAGAACTCATTCCCACACGATTTGAGGAGACCAGGAGGGTGTTGGGTAGCTCCTTTTGTACTTCATGGATACATTACTTCAAAAAACTTTATAGTCATTTACATTGCGAGCTAATTATAGTGGTTAAGGAGTTTATTAGAAGCTTGAATATTGACTCTTGTATATAATCTCCTTCGTGCAGCTCTCTCGTATAATTCTAGTACTAACAAAACGAAATTATCCCTAGATCAACATTCACAAAAACTTAACACCATTGTTTGATTGGCTTAGGTTTAATCATTATTCATTTCCCCATTGAAAAATGGCAATTTAGCTGAAAACAGGCACAATTTCACAAAATAACAATCATTCTTGTATGAAAAAAAGCACAAAAAAAAAATTTGAACACAGTTGCAACAACAAATACAAGTTACCATGAAATTGAGCAGAGAATCAACCAATTAAGGGCCCATTCGGTATTACTGTGGTTTTCTGTTTTTTGGTTTTTTGATTTTCTAAGTCACATAATATATGTCCTATAATGAATAAAAAATTAGTCAAATTTATTGGGAACCTAATGATTTTGAAAACGGACAACTAAAAAGTAAAAACCACTTTTTCTGATTTCTTGTTTTTGGTTTTTAGTTTTCAAAAAAAGTGAAAACTGAAAACAAAAAACGATAACGAACGAGCCCTAAGTAATCAATTAGTCATTTGCATATTAACCCAACAATTAAACATCTCAACTGATTACAAATTTCAAGAAATACTCAAGCAGTAACTTTTAAACATATACTAAAACCATATTCAATAAAAATAAAAAAAAATTCAACCTACCTTCTGAGGAATGCGAATACAAGAGTGTTGTTGGTGGATGTGTCACCGGCAACCGGCTGGTTCGCAGATGCTGATCCGGTGACCGGTGTGATGGATTCTGTCTAAGTGTACTTGTTATTTCGTCGGAATTTGGAGTGAGAAGTGAAAAGTAGAAACAACAATGAGATTCTCTTGAGCTTGGAGAAAATTATGAAAGTGATATGGAATAGAGTAGTAGCATGTCAAAGGCAATAAGGTATTTCACTATTTTGTGTAATTTTTTGTATTTTGGAGATTTCTTTCAAAAAATAAAAAATAAAGGGCGTTTTGGGATATTTGACTCTCTTTTATTCTAGAAAGTTAAAAAATGTTACTGCGATAGGCAATATTCACAATTACTAACACATTTGTTGATTTTGTATCGAAAAATGCAAACAGTATACATAGGAATGGAAGTGGATCCAAGATCCGACTCAAACCATGTTGGACCCGCCCCATTTTAAAGGGCATGGTTCCAAGTTTTTCAGACCCAATGGGTCTTAATGGGCCTAGTTCTAGAAGTTGTCGGGTCCGGGTCCGATGATGCTAGACCCAGATCCTATCCATGGACTCGTTCATAATTATTTTTTTCAAACAAAAATATGTTAAAATTGCAAAATACAATTTATATGCTCACCAATAAGTCTTAATTCTCTATAAATAAAACTTTTTATATGCTCACCAATAAGTCTTTATTCTCTATAAATAAAACTAATGATGAAATGGAGGAGAATTAGCAAATAATTTTTTTGATATTATTGTTATATACTGAATATATGATACTTTTTTTGAAAAGGAGGAATATATGATACTTATGTAGCCATATATAATATTATGTATTTTAAATAGTACTGACTATTGAGTACTACTCTTTAAATTGAAATAGGATTAAATAGTATTTTCTTGAGTTACTATTTTATTATTCACTAAGTATTAATAGTCGAGTTTAGTGCTAACACCATTATATGTAAAAAAAATGGTTGGCAAAATAAACTTATATATTAAAGGTTGACGATAAAAATAATATCTTAATCCCATTCCAGACTCAGGACTTGCTAGACCCATTTGGTCTAGGTGAGGTTCTAAAATTATAAAACCCAACGAGTCTGGGGAGGGTCTGGGTCCACTTCAAAAAAACAAGTATGGGTATAAGTCTTGCTGGACCCGCCCCAGATCCGATCCATTGTCATCCCTAAGTGTACGCGACACTTTTATAATTTTGTAATACTAACGAGTTACAAAAAATAAAGGTGTTATGACATTATCATTATATAATCCTAATCATGTACTAGATTATCTTTTTTGCGAGTTGTGCAAGTTTACACATATATTTATCCACAAATTTTGTGCATAATTATCCATATATTCACCTTTCCACCTCAAATCAGCATACTTCCTCCGTTTCAATTTAGTTGTGACACTTTTAAAATCACTGAATTCTGCCTTTATTTTGAGAGAGAGAGAGAAAGAGAAAAAAAAAAAAAACGTGTAAAAGGAGAGAGAGAGAGAGAATTTATTACCCCCAGAAAAAATTAAAGTCTATTGTAAATTTTACCTTAAAATGAAAAAGTCAACTAAATGGTAATGGAGGAAGTATATAAATCGATCATAAGAACATCGTTGGAGCAACGACCAAAAGTTTATGAAAGTAGGTTTCTCCATAAGGAAGTCTTGCAAAAGATGTATGTGACCCTGCTGGATTCTCACGTATCAAGTTACCGATGTCCGAATTCGAATCCCTGAGTTGATAAATTGCTTCAACTATTGAGCAAGATCACATAGAAGACGACTAATTTCAAGTTAGTCATTGTTATTGCTTACAATAAACTCGCACGATGTACTATAACAATTTTTTATCGCATATGAGTAATTTCATCCACTGAATACACAAAAATTCATAACTGAATATGCAATACCCTTATGATTGTTTTAAGAGGAATTTAGCAGGCTACTTATACCAACAAAGATGTATCTTTTTTTAGCCAGTATATTTTCTAAGTTACTCCAAAGTTAAGCTTGTTTAGCTGAGAGTAGGGACAAAATGTGTCGACTCCGTCAAGGTCGGAGTGTTACAAAACACTATTCCATTATTTCTGTTTTGGGAACATTCTTTTAATAAAGATAAACCTACTGATAGAGATGTCATTTTTTTTTTTAAAAGTATAGAGATATCACTTCTCTATTTTATGTGAGAGATTTTTGAGATAAGCGATTCATTTATTTCAAATTAGAGGAAGTATAAATTTATGTCTTTATGATATATTGTGTGAATTATGCAAATTCACATTGTATTATAGCACATACCACCTAAAGTGCTTAAATTGATAAGTCCATAACGAGATTGTTACAAGTCATTAATTAGTACACAATCCTACTAAACCCTTGGTGATCTGAACAAATGGTATTACATGCACCCGGCCCTCAACTTGTTCTTCTCACGTTTCAATCCGTTCCACAATAGTTATTACTATTTTTGTTTTATTTTTTATTTGGTAAATGTTGGTTTCTTTTCCATCCTATATTACACCACTTGTTGAATTCATACTTAACTTAATTAAATAATCAAAAGTATACATTTTGAAATCCATGAGAAAGTAAATGAAGTTATTTTTTTAGGAAAATTTGACACAACTTATTGTTTTGGACGAATTATGTACATAGCTCAAATTATTTTTAAAAGAGGGGGTGTGAAATTAAATTAAGAATTAGATTAGGTAGTACAGAAAGACGGTATGGTATGATAACCGAAAGGATTAAATAAAGAAAGAGAAACAAATAAAGCAATTTTATACTTCCTCTAAATATGGGAAGAAAATCATGGGAGAAGTCGATGTCCCACTAATCCACTATACTCGTTTCAATTCTTATTATTGGTCTGTTCTCTTCGGCATAAAACAACTGAACTGAACTGAACTGAACTGAATTGGACTGAACTGAATTGAACTGAACTGAATTAAATTATAACTAATAGTAATGAATAAATTTAGGAATTGAACTGAACTGAACTGAAAATAAGCTGGGGAGAACAGGCCCTATGTATGTGTACAATGTTCGTTTGAATTACACAATGATTCAGACTATCATCTCGTCGTGGCAAATGGGTCATATGCGTTTGGTATATGTCGAATCATTTCGAGTCATATTTGGGTCGGCTTTGCGTTCTAGTTACATTCGAGACAGATCCATTCGAGTTTGGGCCCGTCTCGGGTCCATGAAATTTTGGCCCAGGGTCGAGTTTGATGCTGAATACAACATCGAATTGGGTTGACCCTACCGAGTTGATTCGGGTCGGGTCAATTCAAGTAAGGTCGACTTTCTTTCTGTGATAAACACATACTAACCACTATAAAGTAAGTCAAATAATTAGAATAGTTCCACTTTCTTAAAAAAAAAACCAATTTAAGCTCTTTTACCTAAATTAATATTTTGGATTAATGGTGTTATACAATCATGTGATTTTTAGACTTTTCTCTGGATTAGAAGCTTTTATGTTGAACTTAATTGTCAAGAAAGTTTAATTTCATTCTTTTAATGTTTGTGAAAAATATTGCATTATTATTTTCGGGTTAGGTTCAGGTCATAATTTTCGGATCACTATAAGCCGAGTAGGTTAAGTTCGATAATTTCGGGTACTAGTCATATCGGGTCTATGCTCTTGCGGATGGGATTATTTCGGGTTTCGTGCCTTCCCCGAA
This sequence comes from Beta corolliflora, assembly GCA_947648045.1. Taxonomy (NCBI): domain Eukaryota; kingdom Viridiplantae; phylum Streptophyta; class Magnoliopsida; order Caryophyllales; family Amaranthaceae; genus Beta; species Beta corolliflora. The sequence continues at coordinate 1,505,771 of CANSZD010000712.1, forward strand.
AAAAACGGAGATCGAGTCGGGGATCGGGTACGAGTCCATTTTACCACCTCTACTATCATCCCATCAACAACAGTACAATTGTTGGTTTTAAATAGATAGAGGATGAATGGATGTCATATATATGACGGAGGACAAAGTGTTGATATACACTCCCTTCGTTTCTTTTAGTTTACTCACTTCACTTTGGGGGGAACTAAACAGGAAGTACAAAAGTATGAGAGAAAAATTGAAAAGGTGGAAAGAGAAACTGAAATGTGTGAGAGAGAAACTGAAATGTTAACATAAAACCCAACTGAAAATAAATAATTCATCTTGATAAAACAAACCCAATTAGATAAACCCAATTAAAAATCTTTAATCAAAATCCACCAATACCCAGTTAAATTACATGTTAACATAAAACCCAATTGAAAATAAACAATTCATCTTGATAAAACAATTAGAAAAACCCAATTAAAAATCTTTAATCAAAATCCACCAATACCAAGTTGAATTACATGTTAACATAAAACCCAATTGAAAATAAACAATTCATCTTGATAAAACAAACGAAAAACCCAATTAAAAATTATAGACTTCTTAATAGTTAATACTGAATAACATACCAGATGTTGCACGAGCACGATGGAATGGCACGGTTCCCATCTTCGACCCCAGCATCAATACGACGCTGAGATCGCCCGTCACGAGCGGCAACCCCAGAATCCGACGATTTTTTGCCGAAACTCTCAAATTTCTTGCTTTCTTCACCACCACATGAACAACAACCCTCATTTGCATAATTCTTGGATCAAGAATCCAACTGAGATGGATAGACATTCCCTTAACTATGTTAAGATCACGGATAAATTGACCCCAATCGCCTTCTAAGGTTCTTGTTATAAAGACCGTTGGAGCAACGACCAAAAGCTTATGAAAGTAGGTTTAATTTCTCCATAAGGAAGTCTTGCAAAAGATGTATGTCACCCTACTGGATTCTCACGTATCAAGCTACCGGTGTCTGAAATCAAATTCCCGAGTTGATAGATTGCTCCAACTTCCGGAGTTTGTAGATGAAGTACGTCAAGACGGCGAGGAAGCGAAGAACATTGAGCAAGATAACATAGATGAGGACTACTTTCATTCAAGTTTTTTTTGTAATCGCATATGAGTAAGTTCATGCCCTGATTACACAAAAATTCCTAACTGAACATGCAATACTCCTCATGATTATCTTAAGAAGGATTTAGTAGGCTACTTATACCAACAAAGAAGCATCTTTCTTTTGGGGAGCTCATTTTATAAGTTACTACAAAGTTAAGTGTGTTTGTCCGAGAGTAGTCTTAAGATAGGTTACCCCCTGTGAAGTTTCTCAGGGTGTGCATGAGCGAGGACAAAATATGTCGATTCCGTCAAGGGTCGAGGTGTTACTGAACACTATTCCTATATTTCTGCTTGGAAACATTTATTTAATGAAGATAAATTTACTGATAGAGATATCATTGTTTTTAAGTATAGTGATATCATATGTAATTCCTCTATTTGGAAATAAATGAAACACTTATCTCTTTTATGTGAAATTTTTTAAAGAAAAGTGTTTCATTTATTTCAAATTGGATGAAGTATAAGTTTATGTCTTTATGATATATTGTGTGAATTATGCAAATTCACATTGTAATATAGCACATACCACCTAAAGTGCTTAAATTAATAAGTACATAACATGATTATTACAAGTCATTAGTACACAATCCTACTAAACCTTTGGTGATTTGAACAAATGGTATTACATGCACCCTCCATTTTTTTTTCAAAATTCTTCTCATGTTTCAATCCGTTCCACAAAAATTATTACTATTTTTGTTTTATTTTTAAGAGAAATTCCACTTGATATCACTGTACTTTGGGCTTTTCTATTTGGTACTCAATTTTCTTTTGGATTCTACATGGTACCAGTGTAGAAATAACCCGTCTAAATACTCTATTTCACATCGTTGTCTGATGCAGCCTTTTATGAGGGGGGTCTAACGATCTGATGTAGTTTTTATGTATAAATAGAGTTAATTCAGCCGATTGTACGCAAAGTACTGACCGTTTTTGCAATCTCGCACAAAATCCTATCAACAAATCAATCTTTGACTGAAGCCAGAGCACAAACCCCGCTAACACACAAAGAAATCAAACTAATACACCCACCGTGAAGGGAGTGACTACAAAACCCATAAAGGGGACTAAAGTCATCACACAAATAGGACTTATTAAAAGCAAAAAAAGCGAAAAAAATAAGAAAATAAACTAGAAACTACAAAAAGGAGAGAAAGAGGGGCTTACCAAGGACAAAAACATTCATGTCAGCCCCTCTAGAGGGTTTTTTGTGAAAAGAGGAGAGACTTGATGAACTAATTTAATTCATACTTAAATTAATAATTAAAAGTATATATTTTGAAATCCATGAGAAGGTAAATGAAGTTTTTTTTAAGGAAAAATCAACACTATATATTGTTTTGGACAAATTATGTACATAGCTCAAATTATTTTTAAAAGAGGGTGTATGAAATTAAATTAAGAACTAGATTGGGTAGTAGTGAAAGATGGTATGATAAACGAAAGGATTAAATAAAGAAAGAGAAACAAATCAAGCAATTTTTGAACTTGAAACCCCTCAAAATATGGGGAAAAGCATGGAATAAGTCGATGTCCCACTAATCCACTATGCTCGTTTCAATTTGTAGCATGTGTACAATGTTCATTTGAATGACATAATGATTATGACCCTGTTTGACACTAGCGTTTGAGGTAGCGGGTAGAGGTTAGACCAGGTCAAAACTCTACTTGAAAAGAAAATTAGTGTTTGGCAAAGTAGTGGTTGCACAAGAGATTAGAGGTTGGAGTAGAGGTTGGGTAGAGGTTAGCAAACGTTAGCAATACTAACGTTTCACCCAAAAGACTAGCGGTGCAATATTTTTTTGGTTTCATCTAAAATAAAGGCTTAAATTGACATGTGGCCTTGATGAAAAATAGAGGCTCAAATCCATTAAAAAGGGTAAAAACTTTGTAAGCAGTATTATAACTTGTGAGATATGACTACCATTAGCCGTCGTTTTTCCATTCAACTGAGATTTGTCTTCTTGCCAAAACAATTTGATCATTCTGCCAATTAGATGATACTTTGAATAATAATGCTAGTTTAATACATGTGAGATACTTTTGGTTCTTTAATATAGTATGATTATCATTAATTACTTCATAATTGCATACTTATTTTTTATATGTAAATTTATTACAAAAAATAACCTGTAAAATTCGCTATTAAATTAATCATATACTTTTTTTCAAATCCAATCGCTAGTTTTGCCAAACAATTATAATTTAAACTGCTACTTTAAACACCGACATATTGCCTTTCTTAGTTACTGACAATACCTATTACACGAACCGCTAACAGCTACTACAACAGCTACCCGCTATCACAACCGCTAGTTTTGTCAAATAGGTTACTATCATCCTATCAACAACATTGCAATTGGTGATCTTCAATATATGAAGGATGAATGTAGATGGCATATATATGACGGAGGACAAAGTGCTCATATACAATCCCTCTGTTTCTTTTTAGTTTATTCACTTCATCTTGGGGGAGAACAAAAAATGAAGTACAAAAGTATGTAAGAAAAACTGAAAAGGTGGAGAGATAAACTGCAAAGTGAGAGGAAAACTAAAATGTGGGTTAAAATATTAAAAAGTGAATGATATGGGTGGAAAAAGAGGATAAAGTAGATAAGACATGTTACCAAGAATTGAAAAAGTAACAGTGTATAGATTAAAAAAAACAAAACAAAAAAGGAAAAATGTGTAGTTTAAAAAGAAACTGAGGGAGAAGTGTTTAGTGGGTGATGGGGATAGTAAAAAAGATGTCATATAACTTTTATACTAATTACAGTTGCTTATGTACTCATCGTAAATTCATAATTCATCTTAGTTGCAAAATAACTCGGGTATGTTGTGTTGTCTCGATTATCTCTTCAACACTTCCTTCATGAAGTTTCTCAAACTTTTGTTGACTAATATGTTGGTTAAGAATGTAGGAGGACTGTTCAATGCTTTCATCTTTAATTGACTCCAAAAAACACGAGCTTTCGTCTTAGCAACTCAACAACCTAATTTTGTTCCATCAAATTGGATCAACTGCCTATTAGGTTGAGAAATTGTCGGATGCTGGTTCTCTTCAATCTGTTTACAGTTACCATCAGTAATCCTTGCCAACCAAGAAGGAAAACTTATGCCGCCACATGTCTAGAATTTAATGGCACTACACCAGTCCTAATTATGACGAGTTTTCCTTAAAACATTACAAGTTGATTATCTCAAAGCATTTCCAACTATAGGGGCTCTTTTCCCTAAACGACATTGCACCTTAAGTCCTTAATCAACTTGCTAAATCAACTGATTATAATACATAAACACTCTTTCATAAGTGATTTTTTTTAAGATTACCTTAAGCTAGCCAATGGAAAAGTTTAATGTTTCACAATTAACTAATTTAACAAGTTAATTAGCGTGAAAATCCGCTTTAGGATGAGACCTCTAATATTAGGACCACTTCAAGATAAAAATTAGTTCTGATTTAAAATAAACTGATTATAATTAGAAAACCAAAAAAAATTGATCTATTCAATAGATATATAACCTATTGAAAATGAATATTAATAACTAGTGAAATACTCCATCCAACTAAAAAGTCTAAATTTGATCGTATCAATTTTATCAAGATAGTGGGAATATACAACAAGATAATTTAAAACACATTTTAAAGGATGGAAAAAGTATTCAAAGTTTTGTATGTTGGACGGTTGGAGCCATGGTAGTCAATAGTCATCAAACTTTTATCTTAATTGACATTTTAGGGCCCGTTTGGTATCACTGCCAGTTTTCAGTTTTTGGTTTTTATGATTTTAGAACTATATGATATGAGTTGTATAATAAGGTTAAAATTAGTCATATTGATAAGTAAACATGTTAATTTTCAAAACCGACAATGTAAAAACCTAAACTACTTTTTCTGGTTTCCATATTTTTGTTTTTGGTTTTCAAAAAAACTTAAAACTGGAAAAAAAAATGATAACGAACGGGCCCTCACTTTTATGGCTATGGACTATGGTGTTACTTATGGGGATGGGTCCCATTGGATACATTAGTGGCTACTATGGCAGCTTGATCAAAAGGTGACAAGTAAGGAAAATTGGTGATATTAAATATTGCCACTTTGCTTTTAGATCTAGATATTTTATTGATTTTATATATTATTTTGAGTGACTTTTACTTCCATCTTCTTCCTATTTCATCAAATTGAATTACCATATTAACCCCCACAACATTGAGCACAGGCCCCGCCCCACCATAACAGAAGGAGATTCAGTTTGATGAAAAATATTTATCCCACCCCAACCAAAGGCAATTGATAATTTTACCCGTCAAAAAAAGGAAATTTAATAATTTTAATGTTGCTCGGAGTGGCTCGTTACTTTTTTTTTTATTAGATTTTAGTCGAGTTTCAAAAGTCTTTTCGGTTCAAAAGTTTAAAATTTTAATTAGCTTACATTTAACTCAACTTCAGATATCTTTTACTATTAGGACTTTTACTTATAATTAAAGACGCTCGTACGCACAAAATTTTATTAATAATTACTTACAAAAATTTTAAATATGAAATAATAAAATAGTCAAAAGAAATTTCAAAGTGTCCCAAGTAGAACATAGGGGGTGTAAGTTCGTTGTTCGGTTTGGACTTAGGCTTAGTTCAATCCAATCCGAATAAAATTTGGATTTCAATTTTCCAATCCAAATCCAAACCAATTTGAGTTTGAGTCAGAACCAATCCAATCCTAATTTTCAGACATTAGATTGAATCCAATCCGAAATATCCAAAATTATACTCTATTATTTTGATGAAATTATTTAGCCACGAGCATCAAAATAAATTTTTCAATAATAGAGGTAATTCATATAATTCCATAAAAATTTGGTAATAACAGCTAATAAGTCATACAAGCACGTAAATTTTGTCACAACAACTAAGTCCCAAATATACAAATATAGAATACAAGGCTTTTTCTTTATTTGGTTATTTTATTGTCAATCATCCCCAACCAAAAAAAAAACTCAACTCGAACCCAATCCGAACATAATTCCAGTCCAATTCGAATTACTAATTCGATTTGGATCGGATTGGATTTTGATTTTTTTCACCCTGACAGAGCACGCTTACACGCCACGTGTAATTGATAAAAACTTTTAAGTTAAGTTCGAATAGTTTACGAATCAGTCAGACTCATTATCACTAGAAAAAAAAAGCTAACCAAGTAAAGAGGGTTGGCTTTTTGGACATTTTGCCTATAAGTACCCCTTCAAAGTTCAAACCAACTACTCATCTCCCATAAACCAAACACACCCCAGAAAGAGATATAACGCTGTTCACGTCTTCTCTCTCCTCCCACCCAACATTTCTTTCGATTTTCCAAAATCAATTTCATTTAACCCCTCCCTTTTTTTTGCCCTAAATAAAAAATCTTCACTAATCGTTACCAAATCCCAAACAATCGAAACCCTAAAATTCGAAATTCTCTGTTAAAAGTGGCAAGAAATTCAATTGATTTCCTTAAACAAAATAAAAAACTTGGCAAATTTTTTTGCTGGTGTTTCTATTTGAAGAATTAAATAAAAAGGAGCAGACGCATGAGCTCATCGGTATTAAATCTGGGGATTACTTCGAATTCAAATCACTTTATTACTTGTCTTTTGATCTTTATTCTTCATTATTCACCTCAATTAGGACCTTCTTTGTTGTTTAATCTTAACAAACAACAATTTACTTCTTCAACGACGTCGTTTTCCTCCAATTCTACCTTAATTCTTCATCTTCTTCAGTTTAGTAATAGCAGATCATCATCTTCTTCTTCATTTAATGGAGCTCAGAAACAAGAATAATCGTCAATTACGTCAAGGTAATTTTTATTTATTTTTTTCAATAAATAAATAGTAATTAAATTAAGTTTTCTTTTTTAATTTTGCATATTTTTTTTGGGGAAAAGTTGATTTTTTAATTTACTGGAAGGGAATTGTTTGTCGGCTGCTTAGTGGGTCCCACTAGTTGCAAGGTCTTTTTATGTGGTCGGTGGTGGATGAACAAATTGTCAATGTCAAAAATCTTACATCATATAAATATCAATCTCACGTTACAATTTCAAAACGTGGACTAAAAGTGCTTTATTTTGTAGTGAGTAAAGTTTGATTGATCAGTTTGAGAGCTAAAGATTCCTACTTTGTTGGAGCTATGTTAATGTCATCTACTGTAGTTTGCTTCCTATGTCAATTATTCTTGGTTAATGTCGCAATTAGTATGATGATATGATTTAGTGTCTTAGTGGAGTAGTTTTGCTAAATAATTCATTTTAAAGTGCAGGGATTAGCTGTTAATGTGATGGTTAATTGATTGAGGATACACACATGTGGGTTGTGATGATGGAAGTTTATTTTTGAAAAGAAAATGAAATAGACACCAGAAATTAGTTAAGGATGGTGGGTTTTTTGATATTAAACACATTTGTGAGTTGGGATGTCGTCGGATATTATTAATCTCACTTTTGATTTATATAGGAATAATGTTAAATTTGAAGATATTTTCACCAATATTAAGTTTAGACTGATTGGTTAGGTGAATAAAAGCGACGTGCTTGGTAAGTGGGAAGGAGAGAGAAATATGGTAATTTGGACCTATAGGTAATTGAGACGAGTAATGGGTAAGTACACCTGAAACAGATATTGGAAGACACCCTGTTATTTGGGTTATGATGTCTATGGAAAAACAGAACTTTGGCATTATGAATTTGTGGAGGTTGAAGATTGGCTCCATTATCATTCTGTTATCATTTGAGGAAAAGAGGACAAACTTGTGCTACTCTGTTATCATTGTGTTATCATCTGAGGAAAAAAGATGATATCATTGTGTTTATCTTTGAAGGTATTGAGAAGACGAGTATATTGAAAGGGTAAAGACAAATGAAATTTTATGTTTGGCCCACATCATAACAAATATTTGGGAGATTAAAAGACTAACTTGTCCACATTTTCCTATGGTTGGGTTCTTGGATTCATTTTAGGCTGTTGTTTACTTGATTCAACAGACCAGCTTACATTTGAGGAAAAATAAAGTTATTTGGATCTTATAAGTTTATAAAGTGTTTACATGACAGCTGTAATCCATAGTGGGAAGGTACAATTTTCATGGTTAATCTGCTATAGTGCTATTAACAATCTTTAACACATCATGGCAAAGCAGTTGAGGTTGATGCCTCAGGCTGATCAAGAACTTGTAGAGGAAATATTGCCGTGGTATGGGTTGAAACATGTTAATATTCGGCGTTTTGGTAGTTGCAATGTAGTTGCATAATGTCAGAAAGAGGTGGGAGAGGGTCCCTTTTACCTTTTGGGAAAGTATTTGCCCATAGCAGGTGTTGGGCCAGCTTGGCCAATAACTTAGCTTATGTGTGTGTAAAACTGCGAACTCAGATAACAAATTTTACACTTACATAAGCTTTGTCATTGGGAAAACTTGCCCAAACCTTTATTTGATCTATCAGTTCTCCTACCTTTTCGCATTTTTGTGAGTTGCAATATTGCCTCTGCCAAAGTGAAGGTGCTACCTACTTACAGCTAGGAATAAGTGGTATAGATTAGACAACCTTTCTCTGGATGTAAAAGCAAGACTGCCAAATCTTCCTAGGCGAGAGTCTTGGTGGAGGTTTTGGATATGTTTCTCCGTGGTTTCTACTAGTCATAACTCATAGCAACATAAGTTGAACTGTCATGGTTATGGGCTCGAGCCAATATTTGGTATAATCACTATGTTGGTTGATGCCAAAGAGCAAATTGGTTCTAATGGATTATCCACATCTTCTGAACATACTTGTGTCTTGCAGGTCTATGCTACTCAAGAATGGAGGGGAGGCAGGCTGCCTCACCTTCTGTCATAGTTATAGGTGCTGGTATGGCTGGTATTGCTGCAGCTCGTGCTCTCTATGATGCTTCTATACAGGTATTTACTTCTTAATAAAGGTTATATCGACGAAATAATGTTACTTCCCATATTATCAGACGGTAAAGATCGACAGTTCAGCATCGATCTTTGTTAGATTTTGTAACTTGAACGATTAGTTATTCTGATTCCTGGAGGTCCGTTTGAACTGTTGGGAAGTGGGGATTTTAGATGCTGTTTGTCTACCCTCTGACTCCTCAAATGGGTCTTTCTAATTGAATAGTTCTTACTTGAGTGAATTTTTTCTGCAGAATTCATAAGGCTATTCAAAAGCTTTCTTAGCATCTATTTTAGTTGTAGAATTAATCTTTTGCATATTCAGTGCCCTCAAAGACTCACCATTTTTTTCGCTTTTGAATTTTAATAGACTAATCTAAGCTGGCTTATTTAACTTCCCTGCAATTCTAATTTGCTATGAGATGATAGTTGAATAATGGTTCAAGGGTTAATGGGAAATAGCCTTTCTATTATTGTAAGGGTAAGGGTCTGCACATTCAAGCCCCTTATTTTGTGCAGGATGGAGGCTCTTGCTTATAGAGGCGTTGGGCCCTGGGGGTAGTATTGACGTTGATATGATATGCAATTATGTTATTATCTGTGGTAGTGCCTGTCATTTGTGATGGAATGAGATAATATGTCATTCTTTTCAAGGCTGTTTCTATTCCTAAAGATATTAATTCCCTAAAATATTAGGTAACTGTGCTAGAGTCGCGTGATAGAGTTGGAGGTCGGGTATGCACAGACTACACATTTGGTTTCCCTGTTGATCTGGGTGCATCATGGTAAGTTTCATACGAACTTGAATGCTATAATTGGTATGCGTAACTTCCGGCGTTCCTTTTCCCCCTATATATACTGATACTAAGCCATTAATGTACTTATGTTACTTCAGGTTGCATGGAGTCTGCAATGAGAATCCCTTGGCACCTTTGATTGGTAGACTTGGCTTGCCTCTTTATCGCACTAGTGGAGACAACTCTGTTTTATATGACCATGATTTAGAGAGGTAACTCTTCAACACTGCATTCTGCTGCTTATGATGAGATCAGTTTTTTGTTACTATTGATACAATAAGGAAAGCCTAATTAAGAATGAAGTTCACTCAGTTGTGTTTGGGGGTGATTTTTGCACCTATATACACACTATTGGCTGGATGTTAATTTTTTTTTTTTTATATATATAAAATCTATTTCACATCATCAAAAAGGGTTGTCTGAGAACCTGTAAAAATGTAGTTTTTTAGGTTGTGGAACTATGAGTTAACCCATCTTATGCTTGAGAACCTTGACGTAATTTTAGGCTTAAGGAAAATATTAGTTATGCCGTTCTCATTTTGAACCCTATTAACTTTATGCAAATTGGCAATTTGTACTGCACCGAATCCACTCTTTTATCTGATTAATGTTAAGCCCTAGCTTGTTTAAAAAGGTTTGTCTGAATTTTTTTTTGGCAGAAGTTATTTAGGTTGTGGAACTAAGAGTTCACCTCAAGAGCCTTGACCTTATTTTATGCTCAGTAGAAATTCAAGTTATGCAGTCCTTGTTTTGAACATTTAAATCTTCAGTAAACTGATGGTTGATTTGTAGTAGCTGACCAACTGTTCAGATTGGAGAAAAGTTGAATTCTGTATAGATCCTGTATGCATCTCAACTTTCTTAAGATGGTTTTATGGAGTCTGTATATCATTATCACTGGGGTAGTCTGCTACTAGCCTGTCCTGTGATATCATGATTTTTGTTGGCTGTCAAAAGCTTGTATTATGCCTTACAAACTGCAATAATATGAAGTAGCTATCATTGAATATAGTACAGACAGTGTGCTTCTAAGACTTCTCAAGTTGTGTGTCCTTGGAATGTTTTGTCGCAGTTATGCTCTTTTTGATATGGAGGGGAATCAAGTACCGCAGGAACTTGTTGTCAAGGTTGGCGAAGCATTTGAAAATGTTTTAAAAGAGGCAAGTAGTATTCACTTGTTTTTATCAGATGTAGCAGGGAAAATTATTTGTATGAATGACACTGTAATTCCCTTTAAAATTCTCTTTTGGAGGTTATGAGTTGTATCTAACTTGTTGGTTTCTGATATCTAGACTGATAAAGTACGAGAGGAATGCAATGAGGACATGTCTATAAAGCGAGCTTTTTCAATTGTCTTTGAAAGGAGACCAGATTTGAGGTAGTATTTCTTTTCTTTAAAAAGTTATGCCTACTTATTGTTAGGGAAGAATTTATTGCAAGTGATAAATAACTACAGGTTAGAGGGGCTTGCTCACAAGGTACTACAGTGGTACTTGTGTAGGATGGAGGGCTGGTTTGCAGCTGATGCTGAGACCATATCTTTGAAGTGCTGGGATCAGGTATATGTTCTCATTTTGTGTTCTTTTACTTGCTGAATACTTTGCTGCATTGTGTGTTATCAATGTTCTAATGTGCATTGTTAGGATTTTTGATGGTATCCGTGTTTCTAGGGCCACCCGATATAGGTCCTATTTTCTCGTTTGATATGTCTGACTTTCTCTCTTCATTCTGGATTTCTGTTGATCTGTAGGAAGTGCTGCTCCCTGGTGGACATGGGCTTATGGTGCGAGGCTACCTTCCTGTTATCAACACACTTGCCAAGGGTCTAGATATACGCTTGAACCACAGGTCTTTGCATTTTATTTGTAAAACCATTTAGATTTCCTGCAAGTTTGTCTTGGAGTGTTATTGAAAATTTTCTTATCTGCTCTGTAGAGTAACAAAGGTCACAAGGCATCATAATGGGGTGAAGGTAATGGTAGAAAACGGCGGTACATTTATTGCTGATGCTGCAGTTATTGCTGCTCCTCTCGGTGTTTTGAAGGCTAATTTAATTAAGTTTGAGCCAAAGCTTCCAGATTGGAAGGAGGATGCCATCTCTAATCTAGGAGTGGGAATTGAGAATAAGATAATTTTGCATTTTGAAAAGGTCTTCTGGCCAAATGTGGAGTTTCTAGGTGTTGTTGCAGATACTTCATATGGGTGTAGCTACTTCCTTAATCTTCACAAGGCTACTGGTCATCCGGTTCTTGTTTATATGCCTGCTGGAAAGTTGGCTAAGGACATCGACAAATTGTCTGATGAAGCCGCCGCAGGTTTTGCTGTTCAGCAGTTGAAAACAATTCTTCCTGATGCCTCAGCACCTGTAAGTTCTCAACTCTTGTGCTTGTGGGAAATGTACATTTATATTATATACCTCTTTTGTGCAGTCTCGACTGTGGAGCACAAATTCATTGGCTTAATTGTAAAATTATGAATGTGGTTTATGCAGATTCAGTATTTGGTGTCGCATTGGGGCTCCGATGTGAACTCTCTTGGCTCCTACAGCTATGATACAGTTGGGAAGCCTCATGATTTGTATGAGAGACTTAGGGTTCCAGTAGATAACTTATTTTTTGCGGGGGAGGCCACAAGCTCAAGTTTTCCTGGTTCAGTTCATGGTGCATATGCAACTGGCCTACAGGCCGCTGAGGACTGCAGAATGCGTGTCCTAGAACGGTATGGCGAGTTGGACTTGTTCCAGCCAGCTATGGGTGATGATTCGTTCAGTGTCCCCCTCCTTATTTCTAGAATGTGATCACATTGATAATGATCCTTCCAGAGTTAGTATTCATCTGTTATGTGTTGAAAGTGTGCAGCTTTGGTTAATGCCAACAGCTGATTATGCTCGGTAGCGTATCTTCCCTGTAAACAAACTTCCTTAATATATGTATGAACAACTTTCCTTGAGTGCAATTGTGTATAAATTATTAGTGACTTTTTCTTGTCAAACATGTTGATATGCTGCTTGTCCTTCATCAGACTCATCACTTTGGTTATAAATAGGTGAAAGTGAGCGCATTTCTGATTCGACAAAATAGGTGAAAGTTGTTAAAGATTATGAAGATAATGGGATTTGGAAACAAACAATCTTTCAGGTTCCAATGGCAATGGAGAGCATCTGACTTAATTGGGCCTGTGGGCCTAAAAGAGGCACGTGGTTGAGGGTCAAGTCCCAGCCTTTTTTGAATAAAAAATTGAGGGGTGGTCAAGTTCCACCTAACTAGCAGAAATTTGCACTTTGTTGGTTGAACAATGAAGTTAAAATAGCAAATAAATTCTAATTGGTGGAAAGTGTAGTTTGGTTGGAAACGAGAAGAAGATATTCTACAAAGCATTCCACATATCCAGGATATTAGGTTTTATGCCTGCCCTTGCCTTATGAGAAACAAAATTTTTTTTGTAGTTTTTTCGGCCAAACAATTTCACAAATTACGTTTTTATGATTTTCTACTTCCTATATGTTCTGACTTTTGAATTCTGATACCAACCAAACAAAACACTGCAACTTGTCAATTTTTTCGATTGTTTTTCTTACACCATCTTTTCAATAATACACCCTCATTAGTTAGAAAACAAACATGTTTACTCTTTTCAGTCTTCCTTTTGCTGTATCAACCATTGTTTATCTCTTAAACACCAATAATAGAGTTAAGACAATGAAGAAAGTGGTATTTATACATATGTAAAACTTCAAAAAATGTGACTGATTCAAAATATAAATGAATGTGGCAGTTGCTAATAGTAACAAAGTAGAAGATAGAATACTTGAAGTGAAATGTTGAATACTTGAATACCAGATTTTCGTTGCAATTTAAGCAACAAAGTAGAACGTTGAAATACCTAGTTTTTATACCATTTTAGTAACAAAGCAGAACATTGTTTTTCATTATTGCTCAACGCGTCCTATATTTACACGGGTGTATCTAACAATAAGGTATCTTTGTTACTCACTTTTTCATTTAGAGTGTTCCCGAATGGATTATGAGCGGAAAAAGTGTATTACATGTAGATACGTATTAGTCTATATAGGAGACTATAACGACTACTCGTATATGCACTTCCTTTACTTTTTTGTTCTTTAGTTTGAGTAGATTAATGCTCATAGCCTCACAAATTCACTTTTTTTAAAAGGTTGTAAGGATGTCTAATGAGAGGACATTGCAATCAAACGAGGGAAGAAAACTTACTAGCACCTAACATTATCTCTTTTACTTGGGGATAAAGTACGAAGGATGTAATTACAGTGAACGATAACAAGGCAGTCTTAGGAGAGTATAAAGGATAGAGTGCAAAATTGAAAAGAATATGAGTTTGAACAATAAAAGACTAGGTGGAAATTAGTGCAATGTTGATGTCCCAAAGTTTGAAAGCAAAGCTGAAAAAATAAATTATTCTATATATTGAATAATTGAATGAAATTAGTAATATTTACACATCCTTAACATCTAAAAGCTACACCTCAGTTACATAAATAAGAAGTTGCCCTCTTATCACCTCCTCCGCACTATCTTCGTTACAGACAACAGAACTTCTCTGTTCTTCAAACACTCACTATAGAAATGAATACATGATGATACAAAGCCTTTCTTCAATACCACTCATCTGTCAGAAGTTCAGCTAGGTCAAAGTGCGGTACCATGGATATGCGTAAATATGCATATTTGTGCATATCTGCCTCCAATAACCACAGAAAAAAGGAAAGGGAAAAAAGAGGAGGGGAAAGTTTTATAAAATTGGAAAGAATACATGCTATATTTTCTTAGGAGGAGAAAATTATGTATTCTGCAGAAGGCAGAAAATGGCAGGCCATAGCTAAAGAACAGAGCTAAAGCTCTCAATAGGATCAGATTCGTCAAGCATTGAGGCAGCTTGAAAGCACTCAGCAGCATCAGAATTTCTTCCATCATCTCGGTGTACCATTCCAAGGTAATACCAAGCATTGCGGTTTGTGGGATCAAGCCTCAATGCATCTGATAATAAGTTTCTCGCCACAGGCAATGCTTGTGGTCCCATTTTTGAAAGCAATGAACCAAGCAGTATCTTGCAGGGCACATAATTTGGGTCCAATAGAACAGCATTGGTATAAGAAGCCAATGCTTCTTTTACTAATCCCCTTCCTTCATACATGACACCTACCAAAATGAAACAAATACTTCGTTAAAAATACTTTTACACCCCATGAATCAATTAAGTAAAATAGTCTCATAACTTTTAGCATTTTGACAATTCAAGCTGAGATAATGGAGCCAAATACTCTTGAGCAAAACAAGTCTTTTCTTCTTTTTAGCATATTGGCAGAAGTCGGGTCATTTAGGTTACATGTCTAAGGCATTACTAAATGCATAGAAGCTAGTCACTTACTCCCATAGTTCTCACAAACTCCCTTCTCAATTGTCTACCCTCGACCCCATTGTAAACAGTCCCCATTTTTTATTAAAGCCATCAAAAAATTGATCTTTAAACATCTTAAACAATTTTCTGTTACTGTGACTATACATGTGTGTTTCAGTGAAAATCCCACTTAAAGAGTTAAAGTTATAAATTGCCCATACAGAGACTTGCCTCTGACAAGTTAATGCTTTTTACTACTGGTCAATCGACTGCCAAATGTTTCTTTTACAAGAATATCGGCCAAAAGAGTCAAATGTTTGAAAGAGGTAATTACCTGCCAGAAAATGATTTCAAGAAGGTGGTTCAGTAGAACATGGCAAAAATAGAAATGTAAAATGAGTATCCTAAGAAGCATTTCTGACAAAACCCCCAACCCTTCTCCATTATCTTATCTACAAGCAAACTGCATTGGGATCAACCCCATATTCCAATGAAGTTGGCTGAACCCCCTTAAAAACCATTCCTTTCACATTAAGGTCATTTGTAAAAGCCACTTCATATTCCATAATAACTCACACCTCACTATTTACCCATCTTACATAAGGATTGCCCGAAAAGGAAATTATAAACATATACAAGAGAAGAGAAAGTAAACATAAAGAAAGAGCATAAATCCTCAATCTGGAATAAGTAGGAAAAGAACAACTTGGAATAATAAACTAAAAAAGAATTTGAATCATCCTCCCATCAGAAAATATTCAGAACTTGCCTTCAGTGTGTAATGTTTCAGCAGAATATTGCCTGAGAGACAGAGCTTTCTCCAAGCAGACCTCAACATCCTTCCAGTGAGAAAGGCTGGAGTATAAATTTGCTAGACCAAGCCAGACCTCAAACTCATTCACTTTATCATCGTCAATCTATCAAAAAGAGAGAGAGAGAAACAAGAAAATACATCAAGTAGGCATGTGAATTAGAGGAAGCATTCTCATAAAAGTTACCAGCAAATCAAAGTCGAAATATGTTGAACAGTTGTATGTGAATAGAATGATATAATAGCATTTATGTTTGCAGAACCTCTTACAGCAGCTGAGTAGCATAATAGTGATAGCAGCCATCTATAGCTCCCATGCTGAGTCAAATCCACTAATTCATAATCTTTTTCCGATTTTTTTTTATATTATCTTATTTCAGAAAGAGTCCAGAATTCTTCTCATGCATTAAGCTTGACATTAGTGAGAATAAATGCAAGAGGTTCATGCTATAAGACATGAAAATTTCAAAAATAATGCTACTACATATTAAGAATTCTTAAAAAGTTGCGCATTTGCAATTCAACTTCGGCCATTTAGGAATAAGAAAGAAGGTGACTCAAAGTCTCAAACACTTACTAGCACAACAATGATGGAAAAACTTGTGCAAAAATCAACACGAGACATCCTAAATTAAATAAATAATTCTATACTGTATGCTACTCTTCTCTTGCAGACGCAAAAAGAAATGAGATTGTTTCTGGTACAGGGCCAAATAAAATATATGGTTTCACAAAAACTATCCTTGACTTGTGACAGGGCCAAATAGAAGAATGACATTGTTTCTGGAACAGAGTAAATATATATTGAATTCGAGGTGTTAGCCAGAGAACATCAATGAATTAAGCACCAAGAATTTCAGAATACTGCACTAAAACAGAAAAAGGCGTGTCATACAGGAAGAGTATAAAATAGAACAGGTGAATTAGGTCTTGTCTGGAAGTAAGAAGATTGCATGAGATGACGAACTTTAACAGGTTACAAATTAATGTATCAAAGATGATAGGCAGACGTGAATTGTGATCATTCAATATTTGGGCTTTTTGTAGATGAACTTGGTTTAGACTTCCATTCAGCAGTTAAAAACAAAACATCATGGATTGCACCTAACCTGATGATTAGCTTTGACGGGGCCAAAAGATTTTCTCTGGGCTTGAACAAGTGCCAGCAGATAACGATAAGTTTCTATTGCATCCATGGGTAATGACTGAAAGATCTTGAGCTTTGCTTTCATTCTAAGAAGTGGTCCCTGCTCCCATTTTGCAGTCTCGTCTAAAGCGGCATCAATAACCACTTGAGCTTCAGAATATCTCTTCTGGGAAGACAGAATTAAAGCGAGTAACCGCCAACCTTTCAACACAGATCCACCAGTTGCATCAATAAACTGCTTTGCATAACGCAATGCAGCATTCACACTGCGATGCTCTGCATATTGAACTGCCAACTCTAAAAGAAGATCTGGATTGTTGCTCTCAAAAGTAAGAGCCTCTTCCAATGATTTTAAAGCTTCAGACTGCAAAATAGACCTTTCATAGTCAGAGGAGGATACTTTAGCTTGCTTCCCCAGACAAAGGCCCAGCATGCGTAGAGAAACACCTTTCAAATGTTCATCATCTGAGGCACTATTAATTGCCCTCCGTGCATATCCCACACCCTCAGCAGCCAAAAGAGGATCCTCACTGCAAATCTTAGCTGCTAATAACAAAGCCATAAGGTCATTTGGTCTCTCATTTTCATGTAAAGACTTCCTTAATAAATTCAGAGCTTCTCCGTTTTCCCATGCACCACTGTGACAAAGAGCCAAGGCAATCCAGCGGTCAATACGATTAAAAGTCCCGGGCATGACCTCTTCAAGTTGCCTTGCCAGGGCAGAGGTTTGACTGCATAGAGATAAAGCAAATGTAAGGTGCTCCATGACTGATGGATCCCATTTGGTCTTACCAAGGGCACATTTCCGTATTAGGATCATCAGCAGTAGAATTGCCTCCTCTAAATTGTTTCTAGGAATATAAGACCCATCAATCTGTACAGACAAACTGGGTGCTGCAGCCTCTACACCACTATATAGCAGAAATACTGCAAATTTTTTCTGAATCCTTGCACAGCAGTCATTATCAAGGTTCCACTGACTAAGAAGGGCACGCCTATAAGCAGCAATAGTCTCATCGTGAGATCCAGCTTGCCTCCAGAGCTCGGGAAGGAGTTCCACAGCTTGACTGACTGTCTCTTGCAACCGACCGTCTACTTGCAAATCAGGTATGCCATGTTGAAATATCTTTTCCACTGCATCTAGGACACTCTTACATTCACCAGCAGCCTCTGAAATAAGCTCAACAACAAACATCAGCTAATTGTCTTGTTTATTATTTTAAACAACGTAAGGAAACAAGAGAAATGGGTTGCAATTGCAAATGGAGTGAAATGTAACAATAAAATTTTCTGTGTAAGTCCTGTAGAGAATGATCCTTACCAGTTAACCTCCCAAGCTTTTGAAGGGATTTGGCCTTCAGATATATGGCTTCGAGAACTAGTCCAGCAGCATGCTGAGGGACATTATGCACAGACTCAGTCCGAGGACGACCCTTTTTAGATGGCTTGTCACCAAGAGATGGTTGGAATCTCTGTATTGCAGCATGGAGATCTATACCTTCAAATACACGAAGCGCTCCTTCTACATTACCTCTCTGGTACTCCAACCTTCCCAAAAGGGCCCTGGCTTCCTGTGAAGAAGTCATTCAACAATGAGCCATAGAATGCACATTTGTGTACATAGCAGAGGAGCTAATTTAGGCCTAACTTTGTTACTGCAACAAGAAACCAAACACTGGAAAGAAAATAACTATATGACGAAGAGAATGTTACAGGACCAATTTACTGAAAAACTTATTGAGAGGTACAATCCTCCTCAGCAATAATATAAAGTCACATCCATAACAATTTGAGTGGAATAGATCACCTGGTAGAACATAAGAACTCCCATGTTTCCCCTCTTCAAACTCCTCCATTCACACATTTGGGTAATGGTACCTTTATACAGTACTACCTTTATGCGCGGGGAAAAAAAAAATTTATTATTTATAAAAAACCATAAAATTATTATTAAATAAAAAAAAAAAAAAAAAAAAAAAAAAAAAAAAAAAAAAAAAAAAATTAAATAAAAAAAAAAAAAAAAAAATTTTATTTAAAATAAAAATTTTTTTTAAAAAAAAAAAAAAAAAAAAAAAAAAAAAAAAAATTAATTTAAATAAAAAAAAAAAAAAAAAAAAAAAAATTAAATTTTAAATAAAAAATAAAAAAAAAAAAAAAAAAAAAAAAAATTTTTTTTAATTTTTTTATAAAATATAAAAAAAAAAAAATTTTAATTTATTTTTTAAAAAAATTAAAAAAAAAAAAAAATTTTAAAAATATTTTTTTTAAATTTTTTTTTATTATTAAAATAAAAAAAAAAAAAAAAATTTTAAAAAAAAAAAAAAAAAAAGATATTAGTGACCCTAACAAGAGCTCAAATCCTTCACTACCACAGAAGCTGAAGCCAGAATACATTTGGACATTGCACCCAATACTTCCTTGCCTCAAGGAAGTTAAATGAAATATAATCAGCTCAAAAGGATTGCCAATTAGCAAGCTACATTCTTCCTAGGACTAAATACCTGAAGCAATTTTGAGCTGACTATTTAGTTCATAAGTTCTCGATGAAATCATAAAGTAGAATGAAAATTCAGGATATAACATAAAACCATTATTTCAGAAAAATCAAAAGGGCTATACTTTAAAAGACATCAACTCAAACAAGCTTTTAATTTTCCCTCATCAAAAACAGTGAAATCTTTTTCTTTAAAGGATAGGAATGAAACTGAATATTTGGTAACTCAAGTCCTTGTCCATCTTCCTCCACACGAGGGAGCCTATTCTTTCAGTATAAGGATTGACTAGATGAACAGATTGAATTACACAACTGATAGAAGCTTACATCTTACTAATCGGAAGCACTAGCTCAGATTCTAAAAGTTTGTAATTCGCATGTTATCAAACCTCCAAGATCTTTTTTTTTTTGAGGAAAGAACCTCCAAGATCTTCTAAGTCAACATATATGCCATACAAATTAAACATAATTTTCACCCTAGAATGCGACTTGGATACATTGATACACAAAAGACCTACCAAAAGGAGATAACAATACATTTTTACACACATACACAATAACAAGTTAACAACCAAATGCCATTACTAGCAGAGAATAATCTCATAAAACAAACGATCATATAGTTTCTCCAAGCAAAAAGCACTATCCTACCATCATTTTACCAAGAATGCAACAACACATACCATCCAAAACAATGCAAAGACTTACATTCCTTAACTACATAAAATCAACAAATAGGTAAAAAGGAAGAAAATGTACTTCAAAATTAAGAGATAAGCCCTCGCGCAACGATGATTCGGCTTCCTGAATATTGCCCTCATCAAGTTTGGCTTCAACCTCAGCAGTTTTCATGGAATTCCCATTTGCACGGAATTCCCTTTCCCCCGTTTCTTCCTCATGATCGCTTGACACCGTTGATTGACTCCCTGGCATAGGTATTTCTCCCAATTTCCCTGCCCTTAATTACCCAATAAATTCCCTCTTTCTCCTCCTTCAATCTAATTCCAACAAAAAAAATGTACACAATCAACAACTCACAACATTAACAACAAAATTCCGATTATCATTTCAGCTAAACAACAATTAAACTCCTAAACATAATTCATAATTTCTAACCATGTATATGATCGATCAAAAACATATAAAAATCAAAACTTGGAAAATTCTGCATAAAATTTACAAAAATCAAAGAATGTGAAATGTAATTTACCTACAAAAAACTGGAATCAGCAATAAAGATCAAAGCTCAAATCTTTGTGTAATGTGGGTTGTTCCCTAAAAATGGAATTTGTGGAATCTAGCATAATTTTCTCTCTCCTCAACTGGGGAATGTGGAAATGTGTAGGATCCGTTGAAGGTGGTGAGAAAATGGGGAGAGAGTTTTTGTGTGTGCATTTTTGGCCGTTTTTTTCCATCTAATAATAACAATATGCACTTCATTACAATATTTTTTTTTCCTGATTTTGTTAGAATTAAATAACTAATGAATTTTTAACTGGATTATTTCTCTCTCTTAAGTGTTTCCTAATTTGTGGCTACATCATTGTTACCTGCTCTGCCTCGCATACTAAATGCTAGGGCCTAGGAGTACTAATCAAGGCTTTATTAATTTTGAGTATGAGTTATGAAGATGGTGGACCCTACTTTTAAATCTCTTGGGAATTGGGATGGGGACCAATTGTTGATTACTTTATTGGAGTATTAGTGGTTAGGTTTGCAATAATACCTAAGAAAATGATAAAAAAATATACACTACTATGTTCCACTATCTTTTTAGTCGGTCATGTGTCGTAATTGTAATGCTACTCTAATCCGCTTTTTAACTTGTAAGGGGTCTCAAACTTTCGATTCCTCA
Organism: Beta corolliflora; assembly: GCA_947648045.1. Classification (NCBI taxonomy): domain Eukaryota; kingdom Viridiplantae; phylum Streptophyta; class Magnoliopsida; order Caryophyllales; family Amaranthaceae; genus Beta; species Beta corolliflora. Next base: position 1,527,315 of record CANSZD010000712.1, read on the forward strand.
TATCATAGTAGTTATTTAACCAACAAGTTATGGATTCTACTTGTGACATCAACCTTAAGCATAAAAAAAGTGAATAAAAATAAATATATTGTGTATATAACTTTTGTTTCATTACTAGGGGCTATGTGTAATTTCAATGTTGCCTATTTTGGAGAGGTTTTCAAGTGAGGAGCAAGTGAACGAAAAATAAAATTATTATTTCTTATTTATATATATATATATATGGGCTTATAAGGCTATTAAAAAAACATGAAGAATGAGTAATTATAATAATAAATAAAGAATGAAAAGAAAAGCTTGTGTTTTCTTATTTAATATATGTTTTTTTTAATCGTGAAGACCTAAAGTTCCATCATATTTTCATTTCTCATTTTATCCAATCCAATCCTACCCTTAAGAAATAATATCTTTAAACTAGCAATTTTACCCCTAAAATGGATGGCAACCCTTGGTCAATCCAATCCAACTCAATACCAGAATGATCATATCAAGTTTATTATGACAAGCTTTTAGTTTTAAGGTTTGTCTTAGACAAACAAATTTAAAAGGTAATATGACAAAAATTGCTTATAAAAAGTTATTTTTGGCAAATTTTCCAATGAATTATTATATTTTAAAAAGTGGATCGTATGGTGGAAAAAGAGAAGATAGATGAGACATATAATCAAAAATTGAAAAAGCAACAATGTACAAATTACAAAGAAATGAATCAAAAAAAGCGTGTAGATTAAAAAGAAACGGAGGGCATAGTAAGGATAGAGTTCCTACTTGTTCATACATGCACAACAATGCTACAACTAGGGGTGAGAATGAGCCTAGCCGAGCCCGAATAGTGTTAGGCTCGGCTCGAGCTCGAGGCTCGGCTCTAGCTCGAGGCTCGTCGAGCCTAAAAAATGGAGCTCGGCTCGGGCTCGTGTCTTGGAATGTGATGCTCGGCTCGAGCTCGTTTGAGGCTCGAGGCTCGAGGCTCGGGCTCGTTTGAGGCTCGAGGCTCATGCTCGAAAAAATGGCTCGAAATCTCACAAATAAAAAAAAAAGTCTGTTCATTTTTGCCTTTTCTTAAACATTTTTGCATTACTGAGTCAGGTTGTTCATTTTTCCTTGCCAATGAGTTGCGACATCTCCTTAAGTCATTGATAACAAAGTAAATGCATACATTTTCTTTTCTCTTTTGCTTTCGTTGAGGTCTAATTAGGAGGCTTTAATGGTGACAATTTGACAAATAAAAAATTCAGGTGGCCCGATTCATACATTCAATACTAATCAAAAGATTTCATAAATTCAGGTGGCCCAACTACACCAAATCACCAATATCATTTCCTAAACTACACACAGAATACAAAATCAAGATTTTAAAACACCCATGCGAGTTAGTTGCTTGTAGTACTAATCAAAGTATTTCATATCTGTTGGTGGGTCGCCGGCCATGGCTGTTCCAGCAGGTGGCGATGATGGTGAGTGAAAGCCCATATATGCGATGGTGGTGACTGGCGAGTGAGTGCCGAGAGATGCGACGGTGTGAGTGAGAGCCGAGAGATGCGACGGTGTGAGTGAGAGCCGAGAGATGCGACGCTGCGAGTGAGAGATGCTACGAGCGGCGGTGAGGCGAGGTAGGAGCCACGGTGAGGCGAGATATCTGAGGCTTGCCGCGTGAGTAGCCTGACCAGTTAGGGACTTAGGGTTTTGGGAGTTTTTGAATTTTGACAAATGAGTTTTGTTAAGTTGAATGGGGAGTGGTGCGTGGTTGTAGTGAACTAGTGATTCATTTACTTTTTTGTTGTGTTTTTCCTTTTTTTTTTAGATATATGTTTTAAATGTTTTACCTTTTTTTTTATTAATGAATAATAGTACTATTTTTTATATTTTTCTAATATAAAAATAACTCGAGCCGTTCGCGAGCTTTTCGAGCCGAGCTTAGCCTAGCTCTTCTCGAGCCGATCCCGAACTCAAGCCAAGCCTTAGCGAGCCGAGTCTTGACCGAATTTTCACCGAACCGAGCTCGAACAGTTCACGGGCAGGCTTGGCTCATTCCCATCCCTAGCTACAACCAATATCTTAGACAAGTCATTGAGGCATCACGCGGAGAATCTTGATCAAATATCAAAATATAGAAATATAGAATTGGGCAGTTGTCAACATAGCAAACTTGTCATACATTATTACGAATCATTTTGATTGGGCTCCCCCTGTTGCAATTGGGCCCAAATACCCACATAGATCGACGAGAAAGGAAATTGCGTCAATTTTTTTTTGGAAAAAAAGATGATAGTCAATTAAAAGCGTAGCAACATTGCAGAGACTAGATACTTAGGCTACATTCAGTTCACCATATTTTTACTTATTTCAGATCAGATCATATCAGAAAAAATAAGTTCTGATCAGATAAGTTCAGATCAGATCAGATAAGTTTCACCGTATCGATAAGTTCGTAACCGATCGATAAGTTCAGATTATGCTTATATTTAAAAACTTATTATTATTGTTATTATTATCATGATTATTATGATGATTATTATGATTATTAGTATTACTAATGATATTATTGTTATTGTAATTAGAGTTAGAGTTTTTGTCAAAGACTACCTTTTCAATACAACTTTTTGCGAAAGACAACCTTTTAAATTTTTTTGGGCAAATTCAGACCTTAATGGAATTTTTTTTGTCAAAAACAACCTTGACCAGAAAT
>CANSZD010000712.1:1535000-1580573 GCA_947648045.1 Beta corolliflora
ATCTTTCAAAACCTCAACCTTACTCAACTAAACTAAAAAAATATAGTATTGCAACAAAATTTTATTAACTAAATTCTATAGTGATAAAGTTACATACTTCCTCCGTTCTGTTTTAAATGAAACGTTTACTTTTTCACGCAACCCAACGCACTTCTTTAATCACTAATAATATCTTTAGTTGTGCACACGTAAAAAATATAAAAAAGTTATAATTTGATAGTATACATCGAGACGAATCTAACAAGATCCTACTTGACTATGTTTTTCTTTATATAATAGCGATACATTGGAGTCAAAATTGATCAATGAATAGTGTCATTTCACCCAATGTTTCATTTAAAACAGAACGGAGGAAGTATTAGAGTTTTGGATTATGTAAAAATTAGAGTTTGATTTAAATAAACAAAAGCCTTAGAATATTATAAAGAGCTCCACCTAAGCATGGCATGTCATTCTTATCAATTTTTAAGAAAATATTCTTGCATCAATTAAATTATTACCCTCTACTTTCTTAAAGTATCATTCGGGTATTATTCATATTAAAATTGTATTAGCTATTGTTAGTCATACCTGTTATTGGGATACCATTTAATAATAGACTTAGCTACAATATTCAATTGAATATTAAAAATTATATAATTTATATATCACAATAACAAATCTAGAAATTACAGTATAATGACAAATACTTTCTCCTTTTTTTTTCTACTTCAACAATTGGTTTGGACATGGTTTTTAAGGAAATAAAAAATGGGTAGTTTAGCATAGAGGTACCTCTTTAGTTAACTAGAGTAGGGGACAAATAAATCCTTATTATAAGGCAATTCGGGAAATTAATGATTGTTTTATTAACATAAAGTAAAGGTAATATTGTCAACTGTAGTTTCTTTTTTTTACCAAAAGTGGAATGGTTCCAAAAAATGAAACTACCTAAAGTGGTAATTGTTGTAATAGAAAAAAACGAAGAAAGTATGTAAATACAATGATCTTGAAAAATCTCATTTTACAACAATACAAAATCAACAATAATTTTAACAAAAAATTTGCAATAAAATAAAATAAACAACAACCCGTGCAACGCACGGGCTTCAAACCTAGTATATATAAATAAAGGATGAACTTTTCGGGAGCATAGGGAGCTCCTCAAGATTTCGGGGCCATAGAGCGCGCCACGTAGGATTGCCACATCATCAAATTTTATTTTATCTTTTACAAAAAGAGTTCTACATAGATTTAAATACATATAAAGAGTTTTGGATAAGCAAAAATTAGAGTTTGATTTTGAATGAACAACCTAAATTAACATATTAGGTAAAATGCGTATAACTTTTGCTACGTATTTCGGAATATTACGATTTTTGTACCATTGGAGCGCACTCGAAATATGCTTCGAAATAACATCCATTTACAATATAGTTCTGCAACTTATGAAATAGAGTGTGCCACGTAGGATTGCCATATCATCATTTTAATTTTTTATTTTTAATAAAAAAATAGAGTTGTACACATGTATAAGGAGTTTTGGATAAATGAATATTGATTATAATAATAATAATAATAATTAATAATAATTAGATTTATAATAATAATAATAATAATCATAATAACAATAATAATAATAATAACAATAATAAAAAATAATAATAACAATAATAATAACGAACTGAACTGAAATTAACTGAAATTAACTGAACTGAAATTAAATTAACTGAAATTAACTGAACTGAAATTAACTTAACTGAACTGAAATTAACTGAAATTAACTGAATTAAACTGAAATTAACTGAAAATAAGTCCAAAAGAACAGGGCCTTTATCTTAGAAAAGTTGGCAAAAGCTAAGATAAAAGAAAAGGGTTGATGTTTATTGCAAAGAAGTATGCTTATCTTAGAGTGCCTCAAATAATTATGACCTATCGTATAGCTAATTATGTTTTCCGATCAAACTTCGTGACTTATCAATATAATGTTGAGTTTTGATGTGGAACGGAGAAAACTTCCTTTTCCACCTATAATATTTTGTTCCAATCTACACAATTTCAAGAGTTACGGAAAGGCATCAACGTTCCATATACAATATAGTTTTACAACTTATGAAAATTTATTTATTTAGATGAAACAATAACATATTATTTATTCTTTATTTTAAATATATCTAAAAATAGCGTATTATATTGTGACAATATCAATTATATCTTTCAAAATCATACTTTTAAAAATTGAGTTATATAATGATAAAAAATACACATATGTAATCTTGAACCTATAGCATACCATGGTGGCATTACATGAAGATCCAAATGAAAATTTGTCAACGACATTGCAAAGGTATTATGCAATTGACTAATTATATTATTCCTAGAATATTTATTGTATACATAATTATTTATATTTGTCTTTTCCATATATCTATACGTCAGATATTATTCTTTTCTCCATAAACTTAATTCTACTAAAACTAATTGGATAAACATGGTTCGCATTTCTAGACTTTTTGGGTCATGGATCATAAAAAAGGGGAAAGTTTGATAAGTTTTGATATGGTCATGATTGATGCAGAGGTTTTTTTTTTCTCTTGAATAGTATTTTTGATTATTAGTAGAGGTTAGTTTTATATTTAATTAAATTTATCCATGATACCATCATTATGATCAAGTTTTTTGGCTTTCCCATCTTCCATTGTATATGTGTTAGCGTTTATATGCTATATTAAAAGTTGAAGTTGAGGCTGACACTCATGTTTTTCTCTATTCTTTCTGTCCTACATCTATTAAATTATTACCCTCTACTTTCTTAAAGTATCATTCGGGTATTCTTCATGTTAAAACCGTGTTAACTATTGTTAGTCATACCAATTATTAAAAAATATAAAATTTATATATCGCAATAACAAATCTAGAAATTATAGTATAATGACAAATACTTTATCCGTTCTTTTTCTACTACAACAATAGGTTTGGGCATGGTTTTTAAGGAAATGAAGAAAATGGGTAGTTTAGCATAGAGGTACCCCTTTAATTAAATAAATTAGGATAAGTAAATTCTTAATAAAGTAAATGCAACTTTATAAGACAATTGCAATAATTAATTATGGTTTTATTAACATAAAGTAAAGACAATATTGTCAAGTACAGTTGTTTTTTTTTTACCAAAAGTGGAATGGTCCCAATAGATGAAACTACCCAAAGTGGTAATTGTTGCAATGAAAAAGAACTTAAGAAGTATGTAAATACAATGGTGTTAAAAAATCTCATTTCATTAGCAACACAAAATCAACAATGTTAACAAAAAATTTGCAAAAAAAATAAAATAAACAACAACCCGTGCAACGCACGGGCTTCAAAACTAGTGATAGTAATAGTAATACTAGTAATAAAATACAAAGTAATAATAATATTAGTAATAATATATTTTATAAAAGATAAGTGCAGATCAGATCAAATAAGTTCAGATCAAATCAGATCAGATCAGAAAAAATAAATTGAGATCAGTAAAAACAAGGTGAACTAAACATAGCCTTATAATCAAGTACTCCCTCCGGTTTTTATTGGTTTACCCATTTATTTTAGGCACATTTGCCGAGACACTAATTTAAACCTTAATATTTCTAATTATCAATAAGCAACAATTACAAAAAGTTGATATTTGGATTATACCATTGAGACGAATCTAACAAGATTGCACATGACTATTTTTTCTTAAATACAAATCACAAGAAATAGTCCAAGTCATGTATATAAATAGTGTAAAAAGTCAAACTGAATAAACTAATAAAAACCAGAGGAGTACATATCAAGAGACCTCTTCGTCTCCTTCCCTTCACCTGGCACATAATCCAGTCGATCATGTAGGTTATGACAGTCTGATAAGGAAATTTGAGTTATTTCATCAAATAGAATCAGGCAAACACCCTGATTTGAGTTGTGAGAGAGAGGCAGTAAAAAAAAAAAAAAGGTCAAACTCAGTAAAATTCTTGCATATATCGGAGCCTGACAAAGTTTTCCTCTACATCAGGTCTACTTTCCTGCAATAGCGAGGACATCAAAGTTACCTTTTCCTACACAAATTTTTTCCTAAAACCATGTAAAACACTATTATCACAACCCAAAATTCTACTTATACAGGAATGATCAAAAGTATATCTACAACAGATTGTTGTCACAACCAAAATTGTTAAGTGTAACTCGAGATCACGATGAAAAGAATGTAATAAACGGAAACAAATCTTTAGATAGATCCATTTGGCTTTAGTCCACCTTTTGCCATTCTCTTTTGCCAGTCCGCATCATAATGTGCAAATGCAGCATCTAAAGCCTGCATGCAGATCAATTGCACCCTCAGAAGCACTAGAAAAGCAAATTACATGCATCACACCGGTTGCAGACATCATGCCCTCTATCTTTTTTTTGAAAATCCATAATCAATATAACATGATCTAGGTCTAATCAGGACTTGGTGTCAGCATCTGAAGAACAATAATAGTACTTTGAATGATTTGTCTCAATATAGATTCTCATAAAATAAGTTTTCAAAATATTTACTAATTGATAGTTAAAAAATAATAATGGAAAGAACTGAGGGTTGGCACACGTGAAAGTCAAAGTACTACAAGGTCTACAACTAATAAATGATGGAGGGAGTATTATATTCAGGTTGTTGACTTGACAAAATGAACAAGATAGTTGACAGCCTTTAACTTCTTCAATTCATGGAGAGCTCAGCGAAATCCTGATAGGAAAGAGTATGATATCGCCTTGACCTTTATTACACCTCCAAACATTGCATAAAAAGCGCTTGTAAAAAGCAGCATGAGAAGGTAAGTGTAGGCAAGGACAGTCATTTTCAGATATCAAATAAATCTCTGATGCACAATTCAACGACAAAAGGGAGAAGATGCTAGTACTGGTGCACGCCTAAGGTTCCTCTCCAATTCCCGTCAAAAAAAAAAAGGTTCCTCTCCGATTGCTAGACAGTCCAGTTAGGGAGCGTTTGGTTCATACTTCCTCTGTTTTTATTTAGTTGCAACAATTTCCATTTATAGGTGTTTTTATTTAGTTGCAACATTTCCTTTCTTTGTAAAAGTTTTGGGGCAATTTAACCATTTTATCCTCACTTTACTACCCCACATGCAAAAAGTATGGGCAATTGGATCAAATCATACTCTCTCTCCTCTTTCCTTAATATTTGTGCAAAAAGGCATTTGTTGCAACTAAATAAAAACAGAGGTAGTATGATTCTGGTATGCGGTATGGGTTTAAAATGAACAAAACCCATACCTAGTGTTTGTTTAATAAATTGATAGATTTAAAACTCATACCTCAAACCCATAAGGTATGGGGTTTAAAAACCCAATGGGGGAAGGTGGGTATTGCTCATACCAATACCTCTAGGTATCAAATAAAAGAAAAAGTTTCATTCCCAAATAAAACCAAACACATGGTATTAGGTATCAAGTTCTAAACCTATACCACCTTGGTTTCATTCCTAATTACCCATACCACTATATGAACCAAACGCCCCCTTATTGGAATTAAAGAGAGGGCGAACAACTGACAAAAAAAAGGAGAAAAAAAAGAAGAGAGGACGAACAACATAGAAAATGGAAACTGTAACTTTCAAAACCCTCTCTCTAGTTCCCTAATAAATAGACCATCCAATAATAGGAGACGCTCCCATTCCAGGTACAAAATACAAATTAGACTGACCTGGACCATAGGCTGAACCAGAAGGGAAATTTGATGTCTGAGATCCGACTGCACAGATTCCTTAATCTCCTGCACTTAACAGCCAAAAGTAGTGTAAATATCGAATACAGATTTTCCTTACCAAGGAATTTTATTGAAATTAGGACCAATCACACACATGCAAATAGGTCATTCTAGTAGTCTCACCAAATTGGCAACAGTATCCATAGATCAACTAGGGAAAAATGCAAAAGAAAAAAAAATCTTAACCGGGCTTAAAAGTCCAAAAACCACCAAACAAGAATCCCACTGAGAGCCGTCGTGAGAAATTTTCTTCGAATATGAGGGCTGAACCAAAATGGTAGAACTTCCCTTTACTTGGTTGTTGCAAAGCAGAAACTAGCAAGTCAATAATAATGGGAAAAATGCCGACTACAGAGGAAATCAACATAGGTAAGAAGCCTCAAGCACTAAGAAGATGTAGTTCACCAGCAAAAACAGAGATCAAGAGCATGCTCACATATAGGTTCACATACCTACAGCTCAGGAAAACATTCAATCAAGCAGAAATAAAGACCTTGTATAAAATTGAACATTGAAATTTATTGCTTCTTCCACCATTGTTGCAAGCTTTGGAATTTCTGACTCACACTGTTATAGTTACAACTCCAAAATCTTGGAAACAAAGTTGGATGGATGATTATATTTTCATATAATTTATTACTTCTCTAAGTAATATATATAATAATTCAAAAAATGTTCCCAGTAGAAATATTGTTGTTTGCTACTTGATTTCCAATATTAAGCAAATAATTTTCTTGCGGATGCCGGATACTTCAGAAATTAGAGTTCAAGATTGTGTATATTTGAATCTACCAAGACAATACTGTATATGTGTAGCCTGCAAGGAGGACGCTTACTGGATTGTTGTTAGCAAGTGAAAGATACATAAAGGTTCTTGTTTGGTGGCAAATAAATTTTTTCTGGGTCTCTTTTTTTGGGTTATTGAAAATATAAGATGGTCTTCCCTGAAATCCCTCCTTTCTAGGCAACCATTGTAAGAATTATGAATATTATCAAAGCCACAACAACCCGTCCCCCTCCCCCCAAACCGAAAAGAAAACACAGAAACACATGTACATATACAAGAAAATTGTTTATTGGTAGAAAGAAATCCTTCTTCCTTCCGCAAGGTGATACCTCGCAGATAAGTGAACATCGAAAAAAGATTTAGCCTATTCTTTTTTTTAAAAGCATTGATTCAGCAAAATTTGAGCATAAGAATATCTCATCCTGTGCCTCAAAGACCATAGTTTATGATAAGTCTGAAGCAAGGTCTTATGTATCCACGACTCAATTTGAGACCCAAAAGCAAAAATGTATCACATAGGTATGCAACTTCTAAGTTCAACAACTAATTATTAATTGCCATGTGGCTCTCAAGTTTTGATAGAAATAATTTGGAATATTTATCAGAAACTCGGGATGAGTCCCACGGTTTAGTGTGAACTGTGGATGAGTATGACGTGAATATGGATGGGTTTAAACAATAAAAAGTAATCAAGTTAGTGGAAAGAAGTAAAATCTGCGGGATAATCTTACCCTAATTGTTCAACAAGCATAAAATGATCAAAGTGTCTGATCAAATTTATACTAATCTGGAGCTTACAATTGTTGAAAATGGCTTAGTAAGAACAGAGAATCACAAGTACTGGCAGAAAGCAAAGAAGGACACCTGTAGCTTCGGATATATCTGAGCCATTGCATCTTTCAGTCTATTAACCTGCGAACTCAAATAAGAACGATGTAAGCAATCTCAGATTTAGCATGACAAAATGATTATTTTACACATTGAATCAATCCTCAACAGGAACTCAAAAAATTAGAGAACATATGCAACAACAATAATGATCCTTGACTAAGTAGAGGAGCTGGCATTCCTGCCTTTTAGGAGGTCAACACATATCCAGCATTCTTACAAACATTTACTAGGAAAATGGTACTCGCTAAGTAGCAAGAAAACTGAAGAAACGAAACCAGTATGAAAACATGCAAAACTGTGAAGCCCCAAAAGATTAGAAACTGGAAAACAATGACTAAAAAAAATTGCAAAAAGGTCTTGCAAATAAATTACTAGGTCAAATGTCTTTCATGATCATAGTTCGCCATTTAATACATAAAATTATAACACAAATACACAAGTAGGCCATACCGCCCATATCAATATATCACCTATTCACCCCCCAGTGGCGGAGCCAGGATTTCAAATTTGGGGGTGCACAGTTACGGATCCAGGATTTGACCCAAGTGGATTCAAAGTCGTTCAGAAAAAAACTGAGGTAAATTGATTAAACACTTTAATAATAACAATTGTGTAGCACTTCTTTAAGTATTGAAAAATATCGCGGTACAGAAGCACAATTAAAATTATGAAATTCTTGGAATAATTTTTTATCCACAAAAATGTAAATAGGAGAGCAGTATGTCAATTAAAAAATGTAGATTTGTACATCAAGGAAATAAAATAAAAAATGAAAAGCTCATTATTTTGACTCTTGAGAGGATATTGCCATAGAAAAACAAAACAAAACCAAGGAAAAAAAAGGGAAATAACCAAACAAAACAAAGCAGAAAAGAAAGGGAAGGAACTAAACAAAACAAAGGAGAAAAAAAAGGGAAAAGTAACACCCGCGACATCAAGGAGCTAAGTTTTATACGTAGCCCAACAAACCACTAGGCCAGACAATTGATATTGATCTAATGCAATGCATATTTATTATAATGTTTGTTTCTTAATTCAGAACACTGCACGTCGCAAGATTCTCACTTGCAACGCTGGGTATATGCGCTTGGCGCAGCTTCTTTGCGTGAAGCGCAATACGGTGCGTGAAGTGCATAACTCTTTTTAACTTCATTTTAATTTTTCTAATTTGGGGGTGCACGTGCACCCCCATGCCCCTAGCTGGCTCCGCCACTGCACCCCCCATCCTCCGTTTCTCAAGGAAAACACAGAAGCAGTCAAGTTTCTGAAGATAGGGTCCATGACACAAACAATAAAAAGATAATAGAGATGAAGGGAAAGTGGGCATTTCAGTAAAAAAAAAAAAAAAAAAGGAGACCAAACAGAAGAATTTTATTAAAATAAATGAAGCAAATCAGGCCCAGTGTCACATAATTCGCAGATCGCTCCGGAACGCGTAATGACTTTGGGAACGGGATGCGCTGCATAGAATTTTGATTTTAGGAACAAGCCCCTTCATCAACGAATCGCGAATTCCAAATTGGAAAGCTCGAACCAATTCGCAGACACCCCTAGCGAATTATGGGACTCTGATCAGGCCAAACAAGAAGAGCGAGGGAAACAGAGAGAAAGAGAACTAAAGGGAAAAAAAAGAAAAAAAAAAAAAAGATGACAGAGAGACAGAATACTGAAGCTCCAACAAGACAATCAGGTTTGAGCTTGGACAATCAGGTTTGACCCTATCAGTATCAGGAGCATTACATACACCACAATTGTATGCAAGCTAAGCACAATCACACAATGAAAATGGTAGAAGACAGAAGAGAGGTGCTCCAGTTGACATTGACAGACGTCAGATTTTAAAAACAATTTTATGGAAAAAAAATAGGGAACTCTTAAAATCAAAGAATTCTATCACCCAGCAATTACAATATACCTTTACAGAAAGATGTTGTGTTGTAATTGGATATGATGACCAGAAGTGCTTTAGCAATTCCTGAATGGATGCCCAGTGCTGAAAAGAATGGGTGGTGCAGTTAGTAGGATGAACAGTAAGAATAGCCAAATAATATCCCAAGAGCCCAGACATGCTGCACCAACAATAAGCATAATCACATAAAAGTTTACAATCATTGAAGTCAAATATAAGATACATGGAGCTTGACACGCAAATTATCTTATTGGACAGAACACATCAAACAAAACACACGATATTAGCTTTACATGACTCGCATGAGACAAAACTATTATATGAAGCAATCCAAGTACCGAAATGGCTCATAATCTAATGACTGTTTGCATAGAAAATAGAATAATATCACAATAACCTAGCTCCAAGTCTCCAAGCACATACCCATATTAATAACAAGTAAAAAAGAGCATCTACTTGCAAGTTGCAACCACTCCAATAATTAGGAGGATGTATGAAAGAAACTTTGTTTAAGACATCAATAATCCTGTATTCAATTTGCTCTATTCAATATTACAAGTTTTTCCAGGAATAAACTTTCCTCCTATTTGCCTGTTTGGCCAGATGAAGAAAAGATTAAGAAAAGAATTTCAACTGGACGGAGAAATGAAGATTGTCCAACAGAATTCAGCAACAACAATCCAAATAGCATTTTAACCATAGATATACACGCTCTTACTCCTAAAGTCCTAACCAAATCAAATTAATCATTGCACCAAAAAATAAAAATAAAAAATTAATTGTGATTTTTTTGGGAGGTTAAATTAAGGAAAAATTTCATAAAACTACCTTTTATAATCAATTTTTTTCAAAAAACTACCTTTTAAAATTTTTCATTCAAAAAACTACCTGATATAACAAATTGCTTTCAATATACTACCATTTTACCGTTAATGGGGCTTAATCACTAATAGTTGAGTCACCGTAAATTGCTTTTCTTTCTTCCCCTCTTGTTTCTCTCCTTTTTTCTCGTTACCCCACCGGCAACAACACATACGGCGATTGTCATTTATTGATTAGTATTAAATATAAACGTAAAATGGTAGTATATTGAAATGAATTTGTTATATAAGGTAGTTTTTTGAAAGAAATTTTTTAAAAGGTAGTTTTTTGAAAAACGTTGGTTATAAAAGGTAGATTTTGAAATTTTGCCTTAAATTAATTGTGATTAATAAACTGTCCTAAGAAAATACACATCAATTATTCATTTTTATAAAACATAACAAATCACTACCTAGTCTCACAATTCTACCCTCTAATGCATTACAATCTTGAAGGGCATCAAAAAGATTATTGATAAAAGGTTGGACGGTCATTTTTCAAGGTGAAACACAAACAGAGATATCTTTTACCCGTAACACTCTAATAGCCTAACATGGGTAAGTCACATAGAGATTGAATGTGTTCAAGCAGTCAGTCAGCAAAGAATAGCCACTGAATCGTCCTCAAAGCTGTAGGAAAAATATGTAGAATCAAAATTACTCTATCTTCTCAAATGTGGGGTTTGGGGTGAGTACTGAGAAGACAGAGTTGTTTTTGCACACCTTTTTATGGCGATATTTTAGTGTAATTAGTTAGAAAAAAATCCCTTTATCTTCTCAGGAGCCACTCTATCATTTGACGTGCTTTGGTATAGAATAAACTTACTTAGCTTCCTTGTATGCTAGGGCGGCTGGGGTGTTAAGGAATTACTCAATGACAACGATTAAGAAGAATTATATTTCTAAGCTCTTTGGTTAATTCATTGAAACCAATTCTTGTTCTCATCAAAAAAAAGGGGGAAAAACTCATGAGAGTAATATGGTTTAAGAAGCAATACAACAAGCAAACATAGTAGTAAACCCACTCCAACAGAAGCTGTAGTAGAATGAGAAAAGACATAATAGTGCCTACATAGTACTGGTAGCTGATAATAATACTAATACGACAGAAAGAAAAACAAATAGGTAAAAAAAACCAAGTAGTTTTCCTAAAAGAAGCAATAGATAAGGTTTTTTCTTTTTCCTTTTTTTGGGGGGAGGAGGGGGTCAAACAAAGGGAAGATAACAACTTATAACTTTGAGGAGTCGAGATCATGGGGTCAAATCCTGTCTTCCCCAGAATTATAATAATAGGTTGAGAAAAAGAAGGGTGTTATTGAGGAGGACCTTAAAATTGATTGGTAGACATCAATTTCGTACACTATCTCACAATTTTCTGAAGTCAGCTCATCACTTAACAAATACACTCCAATGAGGAGGAAAGTGGAGGGGAGTTGCACTCTATAAAAAGACCTTTAAGCACTAAGTGAAGGACATGTTAATTGGGGTTCCCCAGGTAAATCATTCAGCGCCAGGGTTCCCTAATTAGGGGTCATATCCCCACTGTGCTGTACATAGCGGGAATATCTTGATTTCCCAACCTAAAACATCTATTACTTCCTTACACAAGGTATAAGGCCAAATAATTTTTACCATCACAAACTGCTCAGAGAATTGTTACATACTGATATATGAATACGACTCTTTTGAACTACCTATGAAGGGCTGAATGCGAGCAAAAGATAATATATTTTTAAAAATCATCAGCTTCAGCAAAGAGTTACATCTTTCAGAAATGAATAAAATACAAACGATGATTCCTTACATTTAACAACTCTTCTTTCGTTCTGCTGGGCAATCTATCCAGTACAGTTTCCCGGTTATTACTCCCAAGAGTATACTTCGTACTAGATATATTATGAGTCAAACTGTTCAGAACCTGAGTACGGGTGCAACAAATTAATCATCTCTGCATGAACACGAAATCCCTTCAGAAGCAGATGAAACAGCGAGGAAAAGTTTACAGCAAACACACCTTAAAAGCAACTTCAGCTTTAATGATGGATGTTTGAAGTCCCACAGACTTAATGTCAGAAATGGATTCCCTCATAGAGCTGTAAGCATCCCCCGTGCTAACGTGGCGATTTACAGATCTACCTCCGATTGCACTATCCTCCAGAGTTTTCAGTGCATTGGCTTGTTGTGAATAGAAGTAGTCTCTAGGGTCCTGATTTGACACGAAATCTAGATAACATAACAGAAGCGTAGACAGACTAGTTTAGAATAAAGATGCAAACCTTAATGCAGAGTGGTGCCAGAAGTGGCTCATGAGGAGCTTGCAGATCCTCGATCTCTGTCATTCTACAGACTCTATTCAACCGCTCCTGGTTGTTATTCGTCTCAGATGTATCATTAACCAATTCTACTGCAGATTGCCATTTCCCGCTCAGATTGAGAAAGAAAGATGAAAGATACATTGACATGAGAGACAACAAGCTCACCGACCTTTTTTTAACCTGGCAAGTGCCTCTGCTACAGTCCGAGTGTCCCCTATCTCCACATCTAAGATAAAATCATCTTCATCAGCACAAAAAAAAAAGTTGTAGGCTAATTTCTAATTTCTTTCTTCTTAACCCTCCTCTTTAATAAATTTACTACATAGAAGGCAATACAGAAATCCTTCCATTTCGAAAGTTAGCTAGCCAGGTCTTAAAAGCAACTAACCTAGAGCTCTTCCCTCGAGGACAACAGCAGCATGACGATTCAAATCTTGGGAAAGGTTCCTCTTGAATTGATCATAGTGTGACAGGGACTCAGTGATTTCCTTGTTACCATCACGAGGGATTCCATGATCCTACTTTGTGAAATGAGAAAAGGGATGAGAAAGTTCTGTAGTTAAAGTACTGTAAAGTCTAAACCACTTCAAATTGTGTCAATAAGCAGAAAGATGCATACAGGTGCTTTCACAAAAATACAGGTCTTGAAATAAAAAGGTAAGGCTTTAGAAGACAGATTTGTGAAACTTAAAGAACAAAATACCTTTTTTTTTTCATAAGCAATATAGAATTAGATTAATACCAAGGGGGTGTCACCCATTCACAAAAGAAGGGCAGAGGACAAAAGTTCAAGCCCTTGAGCTACTGTGGAGCAATTATTTACAAAATCAAGGTGTGCGTAAAAATCTAAAGAACAAGAATAATTATGCTCAATATACCGGAAGGTGTGTGTAATCATCCCCTTGATCAGCTTCCATATCTAAAGTAGGATCAACCTTTCTTATCTGCAAATTTCATAACCACAATGTAAGTTGAAGCGGCCTTTTAGGAAGCAGACACAAGCATAAGTATATATATGCATGTACTTTGGAACATAATTTCAATATCACCTTTCTACGAGCTTGACTTGCTAGTATTTCATCCTGCTTTAAGAAAACAGCAAGCTCCTCATCTTCAGCAGCCTCTGCTGCAGCAGCTACTGCATTTTTTGTGCTGTGAAGGTATTCTGCTCTGCAGTATTTGGTCCAAAAGTCTTTCTCTGACATCTGATGTAAACACCCCAAAATGAGAAAAATAAACTTAAAAAGCGTGATTGCGAAGGACTATTAGACGAGTAGGCAACAAGCTTTTGGAAAATAAGATATATTCACCTTTTTCGGAACATAATTCAGAAAAGCCTGATGAACTGCTGGTTTTTCAGCAAAAATCTGATAAAATTCACAATTAATCCACATTGCCTTGATAGAATATTCAAATCAAAAGGAATCATAGAAGAGGGTCATATAACAGTCATGAGCAGAGATAGAGTAGACCAAAAGAAGCTCACTTTACTGAACCAGAAGTAGTAATTGAAATAGCAAAATTGTATTATCTAGTGCTGCAAATAGTATTCCATCATATGTAATGAATCAACTTGAAGGAGGGAAATAAACAGTAAAGATGGTAACTCTAATAAGAATATAGAGAGAATCAGATTGTATATTGATAAAAACAAGATATGCCCACAGCCTTCGAGGAGCTGGGTTCCTCCCAAGAATACAAACTCAAATATTTTCTGGATACCTTTCCTTACAGTTCTCTCACTATATATAACTTACTCCTAAAGGTTGCCCTAGAAATATCTTCTGGCCAACGGGATTATTCTAAGGTAAAGACAAGATAGCTGAAGTAATACTAAAGACAAAATAGCTGATGTTGCAATCACTGCCAATCATTGGCCTGCTCACGAATCTAGAACCTTCTAGAACTTTCAAGCTATTTCTTTTGGTGCCTGGAATACACAAAATTCAGTGGTGGTTTGGGAGCGTTCATGACATCATAACCCCCCCCCAAAAAAAAAAAAAACAAAACCAAAAAAAAGAGACAAAAGAAGGGGAGGATGTGTAAACAAACCATTGCTTATACAGGATGATAATTTTTCAAAATAAATCATGGCCTCACATAAACCATGACCCCCCCCAAAAAAAAAAGCTTTGTGTTGATCAAGTCAAGCTTGAGCCTAATCCTATACGCTCCAGTTCAGGTTGGCTCAATCTGAATATCTTTTATTATTCGTCTGCTCTAATTTCTTTATCTGCCAATACAATTAATTTTCTTTTGAGAGGTCTCTGGGATTCAACAAAAAGTTACTATCAAAGCACAACATTTGAACCTCTCCTAACTTCCCTAATCTTCGACTAGTAAGATAAGACCAAGTAAATTTTTACCAGACTAGCCTAAGGCATTATTTAACTGGACTTTTTTGTTTGTTGTCATATTTCATATATTCATCTAGAAATGCTTTAAGGCACTCAACTAACTTCTTAGAAAACAGCAGTTCCTACTGTTTTGACAGTATTGATCTCTCTGTACAAGAAACTGGAATAAAATAAGATACTCAAACTTAATTGCCAAAGTCCCATGTCAAATCCAGGTAAATCATTAAGAGCTAAGAATAAGTGGATACCTGATGTATGATTTCTGGTGTCAAGCTGAATGTAACTTTATTTGTCTGGAAGGAAAAAAGCAAAGAGAGAATTAGTAAAATAAAACCTTCTGTAAACTATGCAATAGAAAAGATGGCAAAAGAACAAGTAAATCACGAGTAATAAAAGGTATGACCAATCTATAGAACTATACACTTCGTTATAGCTACCATGTAAAATCTGGATGCCACAAAAGCTAGGTCTAGTAGATTAAGAAGGTGACTTGGTTTTTGAGACCAAATTTCAGGAGATATTTGCATTGTACTTGCTGCATTATCGATAGATGACAGGCTAACAGTTCATATTTCACCAGCATACACGAGAACTCCCATGATTCCACAATCAAAGCAACAAAATTCAATCATCGCATTAAAAATGATCAGGTATAGCCATATAGGTTCAAGCTCAATTCCAGAAATATCAGCTTTCCAGTTCTTTAGCATCTCAGAATAACACATTGCCCTATTATCATAGACATATCCTGGTCCTGTGTGGTTCTGGAAATAAAAGTTTGAGCAAAAAGTTGCAACCTCAAATTCACAGTAAAAGACCATTTTAAAAGGCCTATACATCTTTGTAGATAATTTAAGAGTAAATAAGAAAGTCAAAGTTCCAAAAGAAAAACTCCCCTTTTTATGATGAATATTGGCCAGAATCAGGGAACAAACTAATTCCCCAATATTTAAACCCAAACTTCCTTATACCAATATAAATGTACTAGAAATCCAAGGAGCATCTGTTACCAAAAAGAAAGAAGTGATGTGTCTCTGGTAAGTCCAACAGACTATTGTAGACCATAAATCCAAGAAGAATGCCGCTACTTCTAGGGAGCAAGAATAGATGGATTGAGAAGTTCAAAAAACTACACTGAAGGGTGATAATGAACTAAGCCTATTCACGAGACTCGGCCTGAAACCTAAATGAGCTAAGCTGAAAAGAGCTAAGCTATGCTGAAAAAGCTTGAGGATATATGAATTAAAAGACCAGATAAGAGAACAGAAATGACATATGTTAGTACAAATTTTACAAAGATACTTGTGAAGATCTCAAAATATTAGCAAAAAATTAGAATTAAGAATACTAGAACATACTCATTACTATAGTACAAATCAACTCATGAGCCAAGTTCAGCTTTCAAGTTTCTGAGCTCGACAAGCTAAAGCTCGGGTCTGAGCTGGATATAACATAAACTATGATGAGATCGAACTCAATTGACCAATTATCACCCCTTGCAACACCTATTAATAATATCTATGTTACCTGGACTCGTATACCCATGTGACACGTGTCCAGGTTTGTCTGCAATTCTATGAAAATTTTCACTGATTTTGGCCCAAAAGGAAGTGTCCAAGTGTCCGTGTCCACGTCCGAGTGTCAAGGATCCGACACGGGTACTTGAGGTGAATTGAAGAGTCCATGTAACTAAGAATAATATAGCTTTCAGTATGACAGTCTTGCCCACACGTCGCACAGAATCTACAAAAGACTAGAGAAGAAAAAATAAAAACACTTCTACATCAGCATTCTGACCACCAATTTCCATTGAGAAACCCCTGAATAAGTAATCCATAACTTCACATTCTAAAATTTCCAAAGCAAACAGTTAAACACAGCTATAGGCATTAAGACATCTTTGCAAGCGTAGAAAAAAAGCCATCTCTTGTCCTTAATGTGATAGATGGTATGTGAAGAACTGAAGATTCACGTACTTTGTAAATTTAACCAGAAGAAAAAGCACAATTTTATTATATTGGTCAAGACAATACACCATAACATCCCCTAAATCCCACCCGAAAAAAGGCATACATGCAGACAATCACTCTCAAACACTACCAATTCATCATGACAAAAATCACTAACATGTCAGTCTCTCTTTTTCTAAACCTAGCAGACTCAACAGCTTATGCTGGTGTGTGTGTGTGTGCGCGCGCGCGCGTGCGTGTGTGTTTGTGTGTGTGTGTGCGCGCGTGCGTGTGCGGAGAGAGAGAGAGAGAGGGGTTTCATACTGTACCCGACCATCAGTTAGTGGCTTGATATCCGAAATCATAGCACTTTTAAATCCCACTCGCTGGGTTGAAGATCTATTACTTCCACCATCTAATAATTTCTGCAAAGTAACATGGACAAGAATAAGGAAATGTAATATAGTCTGCTTTTACCCCCCAAAAAAAATCAATTTGTTCACTAAGAGAGTGAACAGATGAAGAAAGCACTAGCCAATATATATTGAGAATAAATGATAAACACAGTCAAAGTGAGAAACTCTGTTGGGAGATCATCAACCTTTCTAGTCGCCCAGAACTCGTCCTCTGTCAAGATACCACCAATAACCAATTGCTTGTGAAGTTTCCCCAGCTCACTGCAAAGAATAGCCAATATCGTTATGTAATATATTATTGTGGAAACAGAACAAGAGAAAGAATGGAAGTTTTATTGCCTTTTCTGTTTTCTGTTTATTATGAACAAATACATATGTCGCTCTCTCACCCTTGTCCTTTCTCCTCTCCAATCTCTCAATCCAAATCTCGCTCTATCACTCTCTCTCTCCCCCTTATTCTCCTAAAAAAATGGGTTTAGCAGATCATTACAACTATGATGTTCTCCTTGAAAGCCTCAAATTACAGTGGATTTGTCAAGAATTAGGAAAGGAGCAGTGCCGAAACCCAAAGGGAAGTTGTGGTAGAGGCAATGGCATATTACGAGTGAGAGGGTCTTAGTTCTTCCGCTGCTAGGGGTTTCAATATGCGGAGAAGAAGCGACTTGGGAGTTCTTGGCTGGGTGAAGGCCAGATCTAATTCAGATAGGAAATTCTTGGAGTTGGCTTTTTTGTAAAAGGGGTCGAAGGGTCTTGTCTTTGCTGCAAGGACAAGGATTGCTAAACCATGGATGGACTATACGGTTGTGCTTGGTCGGCAAAGTGGTGCAGTTGTTGGTGAGAATGGTTGTGGTTCTCAAACTAGTGGGTCAAGCAACCAGATGGGCTTGACCGGTTGCATGATTTCAGATCCCGCGGTCACAGAGTCACTTTCGCAGGCAATGCAAATCATTTGCGGCTGGCGAGAGCTAAAGGTTATGTCTATGAAGCAGTAATATAGACAGATTCAGGGGCTATTCAAAAGACCAAAAAACTTGAATGGACCGAGTTCACTATAACTTATTGTGCACTGGAAACCATATGATATAGTAAGTTTTCGTTTGATATAGTCAGTTTTCGTTTGATATAGTCAGTTTTTGTATGATATAATCTCCTTTTATATAGTCAGTCTTTGTATGATATAGTTAATTTTCTGATATAGTCAGTCTTTGTATGATATAGTCAATTTTCTGATATAGTCAGTTTTCGTATGATATAGTCGTTTTTTTTCTAATATAGTCAGTTTGGGTGCACAATAAATTATTGTGAACCCGGTCCACCCAAGACGTTTTGTTCAAAAGATTACCCTATCAAAGTATTCGTGATGGGCAATATTTTTGGTTCTGATGTTGAACTAGGGAACAAGATAATGCAGCTCCATGTATATTCCTCTGCTAGTGTAAGGTTACCAAGAAAGCAAACTGTCAAAACTCACGAAACGAGCACAATCACTTCTGTGGTAGTCAAAGCCCAGATGCTTGACTCAAGAATCGAGATTAGGGACAGCTTAATCCTCATTATTGCAGCAAGCTAAACTTACATGTGCGTAAACTAGCAAACAACAGCACTAACATAAACATATGTATCAGTAAAAGCACACTTGGTAAATGCCTCACATTGAACATTGAACAGAGTATGCCCTAGCACTAGGAAAAATCCCAACACGTGCAGCAAGCACCAGATGTTAATCCTTACTGTCAAATCCTCAAATCTCGAGTATTAGGGGGGTGTTTGGTTCCTATGGGTTTGAAATCATGAATCAAACCAGGGTGGTATTAGTTGGACTTGATTTCTAATACCAAGTCTTTGGTTCAGTGATGGAGTAAATATAATCCTCTTACATGTTGTTTGACTTAAAAACATTTTGGACTCAGGAATCAAATCAATACTATTCATGTTTACCTTATTTATTCTATAGATTTACCTTGACTCACATAATATTTTCTTCTTTAGAACTTTTATGTTTATTATCTTGTAATATAAACATCCTATGTTTTTCCAAGATTTTAACCTGCAAAGTTTATTGCAATATAATTTTACAAAGTTATAAATATTTAGAACACAATATTTCATATGATATTTTCCATATCGAAAATCCAATCCTCAAACGTCCAAACTTGTAAACGATAAACCAAAGTAAAGTAGTCGTATAGTATCTATCAATTAAGAGCCTACATATATCTTATGATGATTTGTTCTTGTAAGGAATCTATACAGAGATGTTTTGTGGGTAATTCGAAGCATAATATTGCACCAAGCTCTTTTGGCAAGATTAATAGAGGACAACAACAATCGCAACAATTTGCCCACAGTAATAGCAGTTCTCGACTTCTCGTCTATAATAGGCAATTCAACAGGCAACCATCTTAGTATTAAAGGTCACTACCTCGCATGGAAGATGATGAATGACGAGCCTTTAATTATTTTTTGACAGCAATCTATGTCTCTCCTTTTTTTTATTTTTTTATTTAATACCTAAGGGGTTGGTATGAGCCATACCACCTGCCAGCAAGGGTTTCTAAACCCCATACCTCTATCGGTTCAAAAAGTATGGGTTTAAGATCATAGTTTCCCCAACCAAACACCTGGTCTAGGTTTGGCCCACTCTAAGCCCACACCTGATACCTGAAATTTGCGAGCCAAAACGCTCCCTAAGATCCAAAATTTTGCTAGGGTTCATAATCCTACCATTCTGTTACACAATAAAGTTTCTTTGATAAAAGTATGTGCAATGCAAAGGACGAGAAGTCCTCACAGGAGAACTTAATAAGACATAACTCACAAAATACTGCTTTACAAGTTGCAATTGTTTCATGTATAAAAATATCCCTGGGATTCTTTGGATCTGAGGGCAGGGTGATCATTATCCATTTATGAAAAAAGGGAAATTTCAAAGAAGGATCAGATCTCCTTCAGAGATTAATAAAACACACAAAAATAAAGGAATATTCCAGTCGTGTTCAACATCTGGTAGGGTCATAGGGTATTAGGGGCGACCTCATAAGAACCCTGAGACTAATGAGCATGAAGCCATGAACCTAAAGAAGGGCAACAAACAAAACTCTCTCGTCTCCGACAAACGAAATCTAACAAGATTTACAATTACCAAATATCCCATCATTCCACTCCGACCATATTACCCACAGATGATAAGAGAAAGCATATCTCAACAGACATATCCGATCCTTGAAGTTATTGAAACTCCAATAAGTAACTTGCAGCTGCTCCAGAAAAGTATTGGGCCTCTGAACCTGCAACTAATGAATCCGTATTGAATTTGTCCAGCGTGGCTGCCATATAAAAACTTTCACTTGCTCTGGAACTTCTTCCTTTTAAATTGGAGCAAAACAATAGAAAATGGGAGTTTGGGGTCTTGTGAGTGGATGAACCCAATGGTTTGACAATGTAATTGGAAATCTATATAGCTAGACTGAAGAAAGCAGCAGATCACCAAGCTCACCTAATTTCCAATCACAAGAATCCTCTGGAAAAGGAAGTTGAAAGATAGTAAAATTACTACCACTATCTGCCATATGAATGTATGTAGGCGAGTGATGATAGAGATCTTGAAACTGTAGAAGCTATTGAATCTGATTAATAAGATTTGTTGCAAGTCAACAATAATGAGATAAGAGTGTCTATTAGCTAGATGCTTTTGTTATTAATTGTGATTACAAAGTTAATCTAGAATAACAAGCAATCTTGTGGACTTGTTATTCTGGCAATCTTGACAGCAATGTTGATCCAAAGGTAATGTCCAAAAAAAAAGTCCACACCTCTCAATTCATGAAATGACGTTTCAGGTGTAGAGCAACAACAATCACTTCAGGCAGAAGTAGCTGTAGTTTGAAAATTAGGAGATGAGTTGCCTTTAGTGGCTTTAGGCTTATTCCAGAAAAAAAGACTGTATCTAGTAAGTTTAAACTGTTAATATTCTCCTCATCGAAAAAACTTTTGATCCTATACCACTGCAGTTTTCATGATTGTCATTGTCAAAAATCAATACATTTACCTGTTAACCTGAAAGTCAACAGTGCAGCCCTGATTGTTGAAAGTGCGTGAATGTCATATGAGCTAACCCGCATCGTTTACATAGAAATATAAAAGCATACACTCATATGCCATATCCTTCAGAAAAGTACAATTTAATGTATTTCACATAATACTAGAGTTACACAAAAAACTTTCAATAATAAAATTACCTATCATCTTGGAAAAGCTTTATCCGTCGCTCCATTTCTTTTGCACTTAGTTGAGCATCTGTGTGCTTCTGATCTGCTTGCTTCTCATCTGTGTGCTTCTGATCTGTGTGCTTCTCATCTGTGTGCTTCTCAAGGGCTTTGCCTGTTCACAAGGCGTCATGCTAAACATCATCAGGACCAAAAACTTTAACCATACCCTACATTTAAGAAAGGTGATAGGAAATCCATGTCATGAAATGGAAAGATGCATACAAGTGATACAACAACATTTAAGTTATAGATCTTACAAACTTGCTTTACTTAAGGTATTCCATATTATACTTAGAAATTGAACTCCATTAGTGTAATCAAAGAAGCATCCCATCAATATTCATGGCTCAGAAGAGGTAATATAAGTATCTTTTAATCATAAATTCAGTAAGAACTTCCATATAAAGTATAAACCTAGTGATGAGGCTATTACATTTCACTATCCATAGCATAACTACTATCAGATAGGAAAACACAGTAATAGCAAGAACACCACAACTATTTGGACTTCAAAAAAGCTGGAACCTAAGGGAAGATGTCGTCATCACTAATTATCTTCTACATACTGCAGTCATCAGTCTCCAACTCTCCAGACCACACATAGCTCTTCTAATCAGAAATTTGGAATTCTTTCTACCATCCAAGATTAGTTTCAGATTTTCTCAATGGATCAAACAATATATCCTTCCAATGAACTTGGTATCCGTTATTCTATCCAGAGCATAGATAATCCCTGAGAAGTGAGAACCAATACACGGAAGGACGTGAGTCGTGAACATAAACCAGAAAGAGATAGTAAAAAAAGTAGCACTATATCAATGTTTCCATCAAGTCTTGAGAGTATATTTTTGAACGAAGATCCTGCAAAGCATTAAATACAAGCAACCTGTCCTGGACACGACTTAGCCCAGTAGGACTGGAAAGACCATTGCAACCTATTATCTCACTTGCATTAGTATATACGTCATCTTGTGATTCTCCAAACTACTGTTGACCAGATCCCAGATCTTTAGTGATAGAATTTCATATATGTGCTAAAATTGAACTTGCAATACATCACATCTGATAAGTTCAGTTCCTTGGACTCCTGTAGTAGATATCACAAACACCAATTATGAATGACACAGTTGCATTTGCTGAGGAACCTTAGACCTTACTGGTGTTACCCATTTCCCAGAAAATTTCCCAAAGAAAGATGTTAGACATCCAGAAATATATAATAAAAAAAAAAGAACGTCATATCTAAAATTACACTTACCCACAAAATCCCGACATATATCTCTATCTCTGAAGTTCTCAAATTCAAAGATATATCCTTCCGATCCTTCAGCCTAGGATCAAAGACGACAATAGGAATCAAAATAACAGCTTAACATCACTAAGGGGACATCAAATGCTGGCATTTCTCAATCACATAGAACAGCAAATAAAGAAAAAAAAAAGCAAAAACAATAAATTAAAGCTAACAGTATCTGTTGATCCTCGACAAGGAAGAATTATTTTGGAACCTAGAGTAAAGGACCTTGATCAAATTCTTGTAGCCTTAAAAAAAGAATTCTGTTGCAGAAAGAAGAGAACCTTCTTCAGCAGATTAAGTAACACTTGTTTACTTGTTTCTTCTTTGGTGAATCTGTGCCCTGCATAAAGAAGAAAGAAAACAAGTAGTCATTTCAACAAGCATACGCCCTTAAACAGTACAAGGCATCACACATCTAAAATGATTGACAATTAAACCAAATAGAAATATAAATCTTTTAGTCTCTTGATTATGTCTTACCAAACAACAATGTATAATTAAGTGCCAACCTCCCAAGATCCAACCCCCGATATGTTTGCGAACTGCTTGTAAACAAGATCGCTCAAAACTTGTTTTAAAGTAAATGAACAAGCTCACACAATAATTTTAAGCTCATTTAGTAGGTGAGACAAATTCAAACACCTTTGTGCTCGAATAATTTGTCCACAAACAACTCGTTTGGTACTTGCGGCTTTTTTTGTTTCAACCAAAATTGAAGACA
Source organism: Beta corolliflora (assembly GCA_947648045.1). Taxonomy (NCBI): domain Eukaryota; kingdom Viridiplantae; phylum Streptophyta; class Magnoliopsida; order Caryophyllales; family Amaranthaceae; genus Beta; species Beta corolliflora. The sequence continues at coordinate 1,558,537 of CANSZD010000712.1, forward strand.
TTTGCACTTCTTTGCAGTTGGGATATTTCTTATTTGGATTGTTTCATTTTAAACTCTTAGATATCATGTTGGTGTTCATAATTATTTGGAACTATTTCTTTAATTAATCTCTTTTAATAGCGGCTAAAATTGCGAAGCTTATTTACTAAACCAAGCTCGTTTACCCCTCATTTGAGCTCAGACTTGATCTCGAAAAATTAAGAGAGTGTTCACGGTACCGGCTCGAAAAAGTGAGATGCTTAACAGGTAACAAGAAATTGGAAAGTTCGTTTGAGCTTGAGCCATGCTCAAACACTTATATCCTTATCAAGCTTAGCTCGAACGCGCTAAAACTCGGCTCAACTCACCTCGTTTACAGCAGTAACCCACATGCTACCAACGACACAAACAACCCACACACTAACGGTTAGGTATTGTTGGCCACTCAGATAACTTTATTAAAACCATAAGAAAGAACCAGCATGCAGGAGCTAATATACATAGCCGTAGTGATAATTAAAATATCTTAGGTACTAGTGGCAAAGGGATGCCTACATTGCAAACACAAGCATGTAATAAGAGGGGAATAAAAAGTACAATACTAAAAACTTCCTTCATTCCAATTAGTTATTTAGTTGCAACATTTTTTAAGGAAGTTTCAAATTAGTTGCAACATCACTTTATTTCGTAACGAGTTCTCCCTATTTCTCTCCTCATCACCTTGGGTTCTCCTCTTAACATGCACACCTTAAACCTTGTGTTCCCAACCCCAACCGCCCCCCAAACCACTTAAGAATATGTACTACGTAATACTATCTCAGATGACCCTGACATATAGGCTTTTTTCCCAAATAATCCCGACATTTTCACCCCTATCGCGGATAACCCTAAATTTGTAATTTGTCATCAAACATAACGAAATTAGTAACAGTGTTAACTATTTTTAGAAAAACTAATTACTTAAATCATTTATCTCCTCTCTCACTCTCTCTTTGAAACCCCACCCAGCTATAAAACCACCACCCTCCCACCCAAAATCACCGAACCAACCGGAACCCCACCCCAACCACCGATGGCTTTTACGTCAAGTTCTTTCCCTAACTTTGTCAACATATGACCTCCCTAACCAACAACAATAGTACAATCAGCAATGGCGGTTAACGAGCGAGTCAACAGCGCGGTTAGGGGAGGAAGAAGAAGAGTCCGAGGAGAGAGCAAGGCGGTCAAGTGAGGCAACAAAATGGTGCCGAAATACGCGACAGGCAACATGGCGAGCAGTATCTCTGGCAAAGCCGATGCCTGAATAGGTGGAATAGGGCTGCTTGTATCATAAGAACTTGGTTCTTTCTCACCTAATTTAACATACCACATCCTATTTCATTCACGGGAGTAAAATTTCCACTTTTTCACGCAATTTAACATCATAAACAACATAATTCTTCCTAAAACTATCAAAAATATCAGATCTTGAAATGGGTGATTTACCAGATTTCCAAGGGTAAAGACAAGGAGGGGGACGTTTTTCCTTCAACCTATGAACATCTCGAGAAGTGGATTTTTCTGGGTTTTCTAAATTATTGCCCTTTTTTGGGTACTATACAGCTATGTACTATACAGCTAGCAACCTTGTGTAGCTAAACCCTAGCACTGAAGTCAGCACAGCATAGAAAACAAAAAAGCTGCCTGGCAGCCTCGAAGACAGATCAAGGAAGTAGCTTCCGACTCTTACCTCAAGCATCTGTTCAAGTGCATAGCGAAACTGACACCTCGAGATTGGGAGAATTGTACATCTCATAATTGAAATGGCATAGCTTTTAAGCGTAGATGATAAGGGGAAACATCTAAACAGATTACATAATCTCTAGTAATGAAAGATAATTTAGTTTTTCCGCTATAGTACCATGGATAATTAATCCCATGCTTGAGTTGCATGCTCACTCTAAGGTACTATTTGTAGATCTTGGTACATTTTCAAGTTAGTAGAGTAATATATTTAGCCAAATTGGTAAATTTGATCCCTAGGCCTAGGCCTTCCATAATCATTTGCACTATAATAAACATGGTATTAGTTATCAGATACAAACCCTGTTTTGGAGGTAAGCATGACTCACTAGATCCTCAGACAAACCATAGCAATTCGCTCAGTATTGCAATAGGCCATAATGTATGACCGCATAGCCACATAAACCCTTGGTCTCAATTTAGTTGCCACAAATACCATTCTAGGATGTCCCAAGTAATTTCAGTATACCCTTTTCAGTAAAAATTTTGTCTCTGCTTTTTACCTAATGTTGGGCGGCCCCACATCCATCCATCCACCTTTTCCCTAAACTTACATAAAAACTTGAGGCAACTAAACTGGGACCAAGGGAGTATAAGTGAGGCAGTATTCAACTTGCTATTTCCAGCCTCCCTCAAAAGCCAATCATGGAAAAATGATGTCGGCCTCCCCCAAGAAGCCAATCATGGAAAATGATGGGGTAAAGTAAATCAGTGACACCTAAAGAGGGTGTCCATGGTATATTATAGATCATAGTTGCATCTTGTTAAATCAATTTCAGTCCTTTAGTGTACAATAATTCCTTCAGGATTTCAATTACAACACATCCAACTCCCCTGGCCTTGAGCTGAACACTTAAGCTGTGAACCTATAAAATCTGCAGCTTCTTTCCACTGCAATCCTAGGGAATTCAAGTTCTTAAAAGACATTAAATACGCACTGCCAAATATTTCTTGCACACTCTCGCAACACCCATTACAGCTAAATATTTCTTGCAAACTCTATCGATAGTTTTTCTAAAAACAAGTAATCGGTTACATAATAAGCATCGACAGCCTTATCTCTATGATCCCTACTCAATTTACGCGGCCAACAATTCAATCCTTCTAACCTCAACTGTTCTTATCAGACCCATACTACAATTCACAAGAACAACTAAACCCCGAATCTAAATCCCTACCCCTACAAAAACTTGATCAGAATCATTCTAAATTAGTCAATGTCCAACAACAATTGATCCAGTTCCCTAGCAATCCTCATATTGAACAACACTTAGGGCGACTAGTTCGTCAACGAGAACGACTATTAGCCTTCAACCAAAAATATTGGGGCAAATATTCTCGAAAACAATGGCCGACAAAAGGAGATCATAACACTTCCTTTTTTCATTCCAAGATTACAAGCAAAGATCAAACGTCAACGCATTTTGCGTATTAAAAATCATTCCAATCAATGGGTTGATTCCCCGAATAAAATCCAGACCGCCTTTTTATCTGAATTTAAAGAACGCTTCAAAACCGGTCACCGGTCTCCTCGCCCTATACCTACGTCTTGCATCTCCCATATTGTCTACAATTATCATTTAATATCCCCTATTTCGATACAAAGAGATTAGAGATGCTATCTTCAAAGCATTGATCCCACAAAATCCCCATGATGAGATGGTGTTGGATCTAAATTATTCCAACAATATTGGGATATTGTCGGTCCCGATATCTCCAAAGTTGTACATGATTTTTTTCAATCATGGGCATCTCCTTCGTAGCATAAATCATACATTAATAACTTTGATACCGAAAATAGCTGCTCCTGAAAAGCCAAATCAATTTAGACCTATTAGCTTATGCGCCACATTGTATAAAATTATCTCGAAAAATCTTGGTATAACGTCTTTGACCAATTCTTGTTAAAACTATCAATCCTTTCCAAAATGCCTTTACCCTTGGAAGGCTAATCCATGATAATGTACTTATTGTCCAAGAAATCCTGAATATCTTTAACAAATCAAAAAGTAAATTAGGATGGTTCGCACTGAAATTGGATATGGAAAAAGTCTATGACCGTATAGAATGGGATTTCTTAGCCCATGCCCTTCAAATTTATGGGATCAAATGGATTATGCAATGTATTTCGACTGTCTGCTACTCACTCGACGTAAATCAAGACACCACTTCCTTCTTTTTATCCTTCTCGAGGCCTTCGTCAAGGTGACCCTTTAACACTTTATCTTTTCATATTATGTATGGGCATCCTATGTAGACAATTGTATTTTGCTTCAAGAAATCCAAGAGCAGGGATCGGAATCAAACTTGCTCCACATTCGCAGATAATTCAAAAGCAGGGCTATTCTTTGTTGATGACGGATTATTATTTTGTAAAGCCAAACTAAATACTGGCCAACGCCTCAAACATATTCTAGAATCTTTTTGCCTTAGTTCAGAGCTGTTAGTGAATTTCCATAAATCAGCGATCATATTTTCAAAACATGTCCCAAACTCTAGACGAAGATCGATTGCTAGTGTTTTCAATATGACCCCAAAAGTTCTTTTGGGAAGATATTTGGGTGTTACATTATCAAATTATAAGGCAATGTCTAGCGATTTCCATCACTTAGTTCAAAAAGTTGACAACAAAATTAATTATTGGCACAATCATTTTCTGTCAAAGGCTGGAGAATAAGTGCTCATTAGAGTCATCTAGAATATTCACCAGCCTATCTTATTGCAACTACTCATGTTCCAAAAAGAATATGTTCAACTATTGATAATATCAGCCATAATTTCTTTTGGCGCTCCTCAACGAACTCTTCTGGGCTACCACTAATTGCATGGTCAAAACTTTGCCGCCTAAAAAAATATGGTGGGTTGAATTTTTGGAAAATGGCCCATGTAAATGAAGCATACTTAGCTAAAATGGGTTGGAGAATCCTTTCCGCCCAACATTCTCTTTGGCTAACTCTTATGCGCCAAAAATATCATCGAAATACTTCCTTCTTAGAGTACAAAGCAAAACCAGGAGACTCTGATATTTGGAAGGCCATTCTTCAATCTCGAGAACTTCTAAGAAAAGGATTACGTTGGAAACTTGTAACTAGTACAAACATCTATTTCTGGATTGACAACTGGTGTGCTAATCAAAGCCTTATTGAAATTCTAAATCTTCAAACCACGTCTATTGCTAATCTGGATCTCACTGTTAGTAATGTCATTCTTCCATCAAGACAATGGAATATTTTTCTCCTTAATGAATTAGTCCCATCCCATATCGTTCACCTAATCTTGGGGATTCCTATCCCTATCTCTTCCACCCCAGACGTTCCTTGTTTGGGACTTACTCTGTTAAAACGGCTACCTAGCTAGCCCAAGAAATCTCTTCTAACAGTATTCCTTGGCTTTTTAATTGGATATGGAAAATTAATATAGCCCCGAAAGTCCAAATTTTTTTACGACAATGTCTGCAAAATGGTCTTCCATTGAAATCGAATTTAGGCACCGTCAAATCACTAATGACACTCTCTGCCCCCTTTGTAAATCTGACAATGAGACTCTTAATCATTTATATTTCACATGCGCTCCCTATTGTCAATATTGGAATTCAAATTATATACGAACCAAAATCCGTCATATAGTGCCTCAAGATATACACAATGCCTAACATATCTCCATCCCAACCATCAAGCCTTACAATTGTTTTGTTACAATTTGTGGAGTATTTGGAAGGAATGCAATTCAATTGTCTTTGAAAATAATATGCTCAATGTAAATCATATCTACTACATAGCCTGGCATCTAAATTTCGAATGGAATGCTCCAACTATAATGGATTTCTCCTTTATTATCTCTTCACTTCCTTCTTCCAGCCCCTACTTTCATTGTCGTTAGCTGCAGCCTCCCCCCTTCTGGCTCAGTTATTGGCTCCTCGACCGCTGCCGGTGTGGCCATTTGAAACTTAGAGTGGCTTTCTTGTCGCCAAGTGGTTATCGTTTTGGACAAACATCAGCTCTTGTTACTGGAGCTTGGGGGTTAAGAAATGGGCTTATTCTTGCCATTCATCAGCATATTCAAGATCTATATATCGAAGGAGATAACCAAGTGGTTATCAGAGTTCCGCAGGAGCACTATGCTTGCCCTTGGACCATCCAAACCCTCATCGATGACCTTCGACACTTGCTTTGTGAGTTCATATCCTACAACATTAAGCATATTTTTTGGAAAGCCAATCAGGTAGCAGATCTTCTATCAAAAAAAGGTCACAATTGTTCTGCTACCACGGTTGATATGGATGTTTCAACTGATCCTTTGTTACATGAATTTGTTCTCCTTGATTCGTTAGGATTCTCCCTTAGAAGAGTATCCTAACCTTCCTCATGTACCCAAAAAAATAAATCCTCTGTTTTGTAAATCATTTCTGTTATGGGTTTGATTGATTTAAGGCACATTTTGTTTAGGATAATTTTGCAGGGTATTATATAAAGTATAAACTCTCTCTATTATTCTCAGCCTCACTGGTGATTTTTCACAATTCTGTAATTTGTACTCTCTAGTCTCTCCTAAACCTAATAAAATCAGTTCCCCTTGAACCACGTTAAATCTCTGTGTTAATTCTCCTCTTATCTTTGTTTCGCTAATTACTTATGTCTGTTTATTAACCTAACCTACTTACAGATTTATTCACCTACCAATCAATTTCAAGCACACGCCGCCTACAAAATGAAAAAATATATATTAAAGAAAAACGAAAAAGAAACGTAGGGCACCTTTAATCGAATTCAAACTAACTCGAAATCTGGCTCCAGAAGTGGGATCATTAGGAGTGAATGCAAATTCTTCCACAGTCTGCAACAACAAACAAAATTGTTGAAACCCAAAAAAAAAATCTGCAAAATCATGAAAATTTTTGGAGCTGAGAGAATGTAAATACCAATTTGAAGACACCGGGAATGCCGGGGGTCTTAGCAGTAGTCTTATATTTGGCGCGCTTCACTATTATATCACCACCAGACCCCATTGTTAGAATTCAATCCAAAAAAATCCGATCAAACAACTTCAAGGAATAGGAAACCCTCCGAATTTTAATTTAACATATATACTGTTAGTTTTAAACCAGGATCAACGAATCAATGAATGAAATTGATGAAATGGAGCAAATGGAAGGGAGAATCTCCCAGAAATTATATAAATAGGTAATCTGAATTGAGTAGTTTGGCAAAATGTTTTTAGCGTTTGCGCCTATACAGGCCAAAAAAATGAAAGAGTTGGAAGTTTTAAGAGTATCTAGCGATGGTAAAACGGCACCAAGGCAAAACTAAAGAAAATATGCCCTTGGAAGATTATAGGAGTGCTAATTTAGTATCTATATGTATATATCTATATCTATATCTATATATATATATATAAATTTAAGTCTGATTTCTTACACATGTCAAGTTATTATTCAATCCGCCAAATGTCGTCTCCTAAATGATGCTCACATGTTGAATGCCACGTGTAATATTCACACCAAGATATGCTGATGTGTCAACTTTACAATGAAAATATGAGTGTGCCACATAGCTTAATTTTCGGAAATGATTTTTCAATTACAATTTAATTGTAACGTACTAAAAAACTGACAAATCAGTTCCAAATATTAGGCATGGAACATTTTAATTTGTATAGAAGGAATAATATCTTTATCTTTCCTTTGGAATGTGCGCTAGAAATATGGAAATTTAAAACCATAGCATATGAAAATCATGACTAATTAAATCATGATGCTACGATTAAGATCTGAAATTATAATAGATTTAGTCAATATTCACCTAAAATGTAGGTACTAATTATGACGGGAGATAAACAATAACTCTCTGAAATTATAACTCTCTAAAAGTAAGGCTAAAAGTATGGCAGGAGATAGATTTAGTAAGGAGAAATATCACGATCATATTAAGGAGTTTTACTCAACTCCATTTGTATCATTGTATGTCCTGTAAAAAAAAAACTCCATTTGTATGCATTTGTGTCACGGGTATATAGTATGAATTTGGGATGTAATTATCAAAAGAATAGTGGATACTTTAGTTTCTCAGTTATTTAGTATAATTGATTAGATACATATGTAAATCATCAGTATTTGGTTTTTCTAACTAAATGTATTTTTTGTTTATTTTTAAACTTTCATCTTACCTTTGCCTTCTCTTCCGATGAACACCGGCATAAGAGAAGGGCAATCGCCGACATTCGGCTTTGTCGAGACAACGAAGCAAAATCAGCATATCAGAGGGTTTAGTTAAGGGATGAGGACACTATTGACTAAGGAGAAAGAGTAAAAAAAATTGGAGGGGGGTAACCAAGTATTGAACCCAAGTAAGTGAGTAACTATAAAATTGTCTCCCAAAGACACTTTTGCCAAGATATTCTACCAAAGTAAAGTTGCTCGATTACCGTTGAAACTATGGAATCTACATTGTATTAGGCAAATATTGCAAAATTGTTTCACCAATCAAATTTGTATGATGAACAAGATTGAAATTATGATATGTACCACGAATTTTAAGCAAAGATTACAAAAGCTTTTTATTTATATTGAAACCATGAAAACTCACCATTGCAGGCAAATTTTTTTAATAACTGAAATGTGAGTGTTCTATCTAAGTACTACGGTACTACCTCTGTTTTTTTTTTATTTGCTACATTTGTTGTGCACGGTTTTCAAAGCATTATTTAACTCTTAATATCTCTTATTTCGCTTAAGTAAAAATTATAAAAATTTGATATTATGAATCTACACGTCGAGACGAATCTAACAAGATCACACATGACTATATTTTTACTTATAAAATAATCAAAATAATCGGTCAAAGTAGTAGCTTCATTCCCAAGGAAACAAATGTAGCAAATAAAAAAAAACGGAGGGAGTATATAATTATTTAAGTATAAAAAAAAAATCTAATTATATAATTATTTAAGTTCTTGAAAGTTTTTCAAATTTGTAGTCCTTTTATTTATGTGATTTATATATGCACTCTATTTTAAGATAATTGTTCTTTCTGAAATTTGAACTTATTTGAAGATTCTAAAGAAATTTATTATACAAAGACTACTACAAGTCTACAACTTTTTAATACATTGCAATTGACAATAGAAAAAATGTCACTTAATAGTGTTTTATGATAAACCAGTTTGGCGGTCATATAACACTATCGTTCTTTATCCTAAGCATATTCTCTAATACATAATGAAATTTAGTATATAGTGTAGTTCGGCACAATATCAAACATGCCTTTTACACAAAAGAATAAAAATAATTTGAACTCTCCCTAGAGGCCTAGAATACTAATATAGATTGACCAATAATAAGTCATAGTATAATATAACAAGGATATAAAAAGGGTATCATAAGTCATAGTGCAACGCATGGGTTGCAAGCTAATTTTCAATTATTCTAAATACAAGATCATAATATTTTAAATCACCAGATAATATTTTTATTTTTAGCTGTAATTTTTTACAATTGTTTGAAATTTGAAATTCAAATTTGAAAAAGGACTTTATGGAAAATTTTGGAAATATTCAATATATATATATATATATATATATATATATATATATATATATATATATATATATATATATATATATATATATATATAAAATTTGTCAAAAATGAAAAATGAAAATCATATGTCACAATTTCTTTTCATATTTTTCAATAAAACACTATTAAGAAGCACAATCAAATCACTACGATTTATTGCTAAAAAATTATCAATTATATCATATTATGCGAAATATTTTAATAACTGAAAAATTTATTATAAATTTAAATCATAACAACTTGCAATATTAGATAGTATAAGTTTTGAAAATTGTGTAGGCGATGTTGATTGTATAATTTAATCCATACATCTTTTAACCATACCGCACAATGTACGGGTCATAAGGCAATTTAATTATTCTCAATACAAAAATATTTATTGAACACAACTAAGCATTACAATAACAATCACTTCTCCCTAAAATCGTAACTATACAACGTACCGGTTTTAATTATTAACAACACAAGATTATAAAATTTAAATCACAAGTTATTAGTTCTAAAATTTAGATCGAATTGTTCTCATGTAGTTCTCAAAGTCTAAAAGCACCGACTATATTGTCAATAACATTGATGGTAGTATGTAAAAAATATTTCATATTGCCAATTTAAAAGTATTAAACAAAAATTTTAGATACCAAGTCCATTTTACAAAAAATCATAATTATACAACATACGAGTCATAGCCACTTTTAATACCCGCAATACAAGATCATAAAATTTAAGTCACATGTTATTAGTTTTAAAATTTAGACGGAATTGTTCTCATGAGTTCTTAAAGCCTAAAAGCATTGACTATAGTCATTGAAATTGATAGTAATATGTAAAAAATATTTCATATTGCCAATTCAAAAGTATTGAACAATTTTTTTTGTTTATATAAGTAAATAATCATGAATTCAACCATTAGTTAGTTTCCTATAGTGACCACTCATGAATTATAAAACTTGTATATGGGAATAGCAAATTAAAATTTTTACTTTTTCAAACTTATATGTATGATTTATTTTTTATATTCTTTACTTTTATACTATCACTTTTATAGATTAACGGGATAAATACTTCCACCATGATTTAGGGGAGATAACATAAAATCTTAAATTTATTAAATAAAAAACTTCCCGTGCAAGTTGCGTGTGTCTAAAACAGGTTTTAAAATGTATTCCTAATACACGATATGATTATAAAAACTCTAAATCACGAGCTAATATTCAAAATAATTTTACGAGACCATCCTAAAATCTTAAATTTATAAAACAACTTCCCGTGCATTTCGATGTGTGTTTTGTTTCATTTACGTATTTATTAATTTATATATCACAATTATAAGATTTTTAAAATTTAAAATGTTGTAACAAATATCGTGAAATATAATTTTACATTTTACAATCTTCCAACTTTAAATGCATGAAATCTAATAATTATGAATTCAATATATTTGGAATAAAAACACTACTTAATAAACAAAATGCAACCCGTGTATTTTGTACGGGTCCAAATCATATCTGCATAAAGCCTCCCGTGCATTTTTGCACGGGTTAAAAGCTAGTATCTATATAAAGCTAAGTACATTTTGCCTACATGTCGTGCTTACAAACATTAGACCACATGTCATCAAGAAAATCAATCCTTGCGTTTCCCATCGCCACGTGTAGACTAGCTTCGAAGTATTGCTGATTTGTCGCTTCCACAAATGTTTTGAGCGTGTGCCCAATTGCATGATTTCCGGAATGAATACTAATTGCTTTAAATAACATGAATGGGAATATATGTTGAATCAATTACAATCTTTGTTATTTTGGTAAGTTTTACCTCACTGATTTGCTTACGGAAACCGTCTGGGTTAATCTATTTCTCCATATTAAATGATCTTCTCTTATAAAATCTTTGTTATTTTAAAATCTATAATCTTCAAAATTCGATTATAGACATTTTCCTCTAAAAATAACAAGTATTTCATGCGATGTATTTTTCCTCCATTAAGTCTTCAAATATTTGTTGATTTGATACCCAAACCAATTTTGCTTCATATAAACCACATGCATGTGCTTCATCTTCATTTTCGAACAAAACCAACTTGAAAATCTTCATCTTTATTGTTGAACAATAGAAAATATGAAGTAAATATTGACAATAAAAAACGTTTGATAAATTCGTGTGTAAGTGACAAGGCTATGAAGTAATCATTTTTTGTAATTGAAGTGATTTTTTTACGGATAAAAATTATAAACTAGGAAGGTCAATCGTTAATATTGAGGTGAGTGAGTTGGAAGAAAGGAGAAGATGAACTAATTGTCTCATAAGAGAGAGATTGGTATATTTAATGAAAGCAACATGTTACTAAGTGAAGTTCAACCATCCTTTTTCTTTTGGACGCACATTGGAAAAGTTATGGGTAGGCTCAATTTAGAAGAAGATAAAATTTCAGGCATAAGGATACAACATCCCATTAAAAAATTTAAACTTTGTTTTGTATTTGTGTGACACATTTATGATACATAATTATATACTTCTTACAATAATATTGTTGAAAATTTGTTCAGTTTATTGGATTATTTGTGCCAAAAGGTTTATTTATAAATATAATGTACCTCATATATAATGTAAGCTTTTAACTGTAGCTCAAGAAGATTTGATATACCATTGTCAATTACCATCACAAACAAAATAGTGGTATCGAAGTGTAGGAGCCTTTTAATGGATATATCTAATAGTAAGATAATCAAAGAATAACAAAGAATCTAGAAAAGGGGAAAATAATTTTATTCTGCAAATAATCTTCAAAAATATAATTAAGAAAAAAAAATCAAATGGGTCATTTTACAAGTTAAAAGAGGTACCTTTTAAGCAAAGTGTAACTTTTAATTTTAAATGGGTCACTTCTAGATTAATAAAATTGACGTATTTAAGGAAAAAAAGTTACCCCCCGTCCCACATTAATTTATTGTATATCTGTGTTAATAAAGAATTTGTATAAATAAAATAGTCATCAATATTTTTTAGTATATCTAATCAACAAAAAATCTCCCATGTATTTTATCATGACATTAGCTACATCAATCATTGAACGCACGGGTCATAAGCCGATTTTAAAATATTTTTTATTACATGATATGATTATAAAAACTTTAAATCACGAGCTAATATTCAAACCATGATTTTAGGAGAAACATCCTAAAATCCTAAATTTATAAAACAAAATATTCCCGCGCACTTTAATGTGTATTTTGTTTCATCTATGTATTTATATATGTATATATTACGATTACAAGATTTTTAAAGTTTAAAATGTTGTAACAAAGGATTTTTATATATCATGAAATATAATTTTACATTTTACATTATTTCCACCTTAAAGGCACGAATTCTAAAAATTATGGATTCAATAAATTTGAAACAAAAACAACTACTTAATTAACAAAAGAATTCCCGTGCATTATGCATGAGCCCAAATCATATCTATATAAAACCTCCCGTGCATTTTTGCACGGGTTAAAAGCTAGTTTAACAAAAGAATAGAACAATTGTATATTTTAGAGAAATTCCCACTAGTAGGCTCTTATTATTGAGAATTTTCAATGGTTGATTAAACTTTTTTTTCTTCTTCCCATTGCTAGGCCTCAATTTTCCTAATTTATCCAAATGTAGCATTAATGAGGCTTAAAAGTTAATTTTATGTTTAATTTTCATACTTATGTTAAGTTTTGTAACCATGATTTATTTAGGTCAAAGAGTAGGTCAATATTAATCTTTATGATAAATCCTGACATATCTTGGTATACTGTATGTATACTGTTAGTAGTATGCATACTCTTCATGTGCTTTTCTAATAAAGTGAAATATTTTTGTTAGTCAGTTAAAAGTCTTGATCTAAATAAATCATGGTTAGTAGGGTTTAGACAAAACTTAGCAGAAGTATTAAAACTAAACATGAAATTAAAGTTTAAGCCTAATTAATGCTACATTTGGGTAAATTAGGAAAAGTGAGGCTTAGCAATGGGAAGAAAAAAAAAGTTGAATCTACCATTGGGAATTCTCAAAAATAGGAGCCTACCATTGAGAATTTCCCTATATTTTATACCTCATAAATAATACTACCTCCGTTCCTATTTAATAGTTATGGTTTTCTTTTTAATGGTTACACTCTTGTGTTTTCTATATAAGGTAAAATATCAATCAGCATTCCCCACTATTGGTCCCCCCATGTCCCAAATAAAAATATCATTATTTCTCTAACCCCTTCCACCTACTCCCATTTAATGAATTTGGACCCTAATTAACCCTCCCACCCCCACGACCCTACCCCCACCCCCCACCCCCACCCCCACCCCAAATCAACCCTAATTTTCCCTCCCATTTCCCTGACCACTTTTTTGGGTAACTTTCTCTCTCCTTCATGTTCTTGAACTTTCTGGGTTTTCTACCCTAGATCTATTCTCTCTCTCTCCCCTTCATGTTCTTCAAATTTCTGGTTTAAAATTCAAATCTCTTTCATCTTATTTATGCTACACAATTTGGTTTTGTGTTAGAATTTTCGGGTTACTTTATCTCTCTTTCATGTTCTTGAAGTTATCGGATTTTTCTACCCTAGATCTGTTCTCTCTCTCTCCCCTTCATGTTCTTGAATTTTCTGGGTTAAATTTCATCTCTCTTTCTTGTTATTTATGCTACAAATTTTGGTTTTGTGTTACAATTTTTGGGTCTAGGGTTTCTCTCTCTTTCTACTCACAAATTTTAGTGTTAAAATTTTCTGTGGGAATTTTCGGTTTATGTCGAAGATAATTTGTGCTCAAAATTTGTTTGATGGCGAGTTCTTCAAAATCTAAGCGTAGGAGGAGTGGATCTAAGGGTGAATCTTCTTCCCTTCTTTCCATCTCTGTTCCTGTTAGTGAGTCGCCATTTTCTTGGGATTTTTCTCAAGATACAGAAGATCCATATGATATGGGTCCATTTTATGCTCCAGATACTCCAGATGCAGAAAGTTATGGGAGGAGTGGATTTTCTTCATTTGTCCCTGATGGATCTGAACATGCATGTTAAAAAAAGAGATAAAAAGTAATGAAAAAGATGTTGCGGAGGAACCAGAGGATTGCTGCCTCTCTACTGTGTCCAAAGATTTCATTTTCGATCTACTGGGAATTTATATCCCATCTGTAAAAAGTCACCATATGAGATAAGTTTCATTTCCCTTGTTTTTTTCCGGCAAAATATAAGTAGATATTGTTAGGTCTGCTTACCTGTGGGAATTATCTACTGTTGATCCTTAAAAGGATCCTTCACATGTTGTTTTCCAGAATGATGCTTAATTTTTGTTCAATCATGCCTGATTCTGGTTAAGTCATGTTGGGTTAATGGTGTTGCTGCTTAAATCATGTTGTTCTTATTTCGATTTTGCTAGAATCATGTTGTTCTAGGGTTTTTTTGGTGAAAAAATGTGTACTATTATGCTGATTCTGCTTTAGTCATGTTATTCTAGGGGGTGTTTGCTTAAATGAGGTTGTTCTTATTTCGGTTTTGCTGAAATCATGTTGTTCTAGGATTTTTTTTGCTTAAATCATGTTGTTTTAGGGTTTTTTTTGCTTAAATCATGTTGTTCTATGGTGTTGATTCTGCTTTAGTCATGTTATTCTAGGGTGTGTTTGCTTAAATGAGGTTGTTCTTATTTTAGTTTTCTTCGAAATCATGTTGTTCTAGGGTTTTTTTTTTTTTAAGTGATGTTGTTCTATGGTGTTTGTTCTTAAATGAGGTTGTTCCTATGTTGGTTATGCTTAAATCTGTTGTTCTAGGGTGTTTTTGGTGAAGTAATGTCTACTCTTATGTTGATTCTGCTTTAGTCATGTTATTCTAGGGTGTTTTCTATGGTATTTGTTCTTAAATGAGGTTGTATACATGCTGGTTATGCTTATATCTTGTTCTTATTTGTTTTTGGTGAATTCATGTCTTTTCTTATGCTAATTCTTCTTAAGTCATGTTGTTCTATGCTGTTTTGGCTTAAATCAGGTTGTTGTGTTGTGTTGTGTTGTGTTGTGTTGTGTTCCTCAATGATGAAGGCAGCCCCTGTAGGGTTCAACTATGTGCCCTCCTGTGTTAGGTTAACCTAGAGCCACCAACAACATTATACAGTTGTAATCAATGTAGAAATTTTAATAAGCCTGAGAGGATAATTACTAAAATAACCAAAAGTTTTCATACTTGTATTTCATTCAAACTTCACAAAATAAGCAACTATGCTTTATAAAATATGGGCTGCCATTGCTCTTTCCTAAGAGTTCCCATGATTTACAATATATTCCTAACTTACTGCATAATATTTTTGAACTTAGTTGAAAACTTGACAAAAAAATACATGTTCCATTCCATGTGCAACTTCATTCTGCATTGTGTTCCATCTTGTATTACTCTTGTGTTGCTGCCTCTACTTGTGGTACTTGTGTTGCTGCCTCTACTTCTGGTACTTCTGTTATTTGTGGTGCTGCATGTACATCTAACCACTCTCTTGCTTCACTTATGAGAGTTTGTGGTACTTCAACTTGTAAGGGAAGTTGGCCTAGACTTTCCAACAATTGTTTGTTCACTTGTGGGTATCTGTAGTTGTTATTCCACCCCCTAATTTTCATGATTTCATTCATACGGTACTGAAAACTATGCCACACATCAGCTAAAGTTTTTGGTTGCATTTCTTCAAATGATTTCGGGACTGCTTGCAATAGCATGAGAATTGTGTTTGGCCTTTCTTTATGCTGGAGTGTTTGTAATGCCCTAAAGAAACCAAGATCCAACATGTTTAGCTCAGGATTGTTTGGTGGCTGCTGCACCAAATGGAATACAAACCCATTTTTCCTGCTAGCTTGTATCCATAGTGGGTCTGATGCAGTTACATGTGCCTTTGCGTTGTCCTGTTGTATGTAGATTACCTTGCTTCTGTGTGCTGACCACTTAGCCATGATTGATGGCAAGATGTGATTAATTAATACATCCCTCATCCTTTACTTTGTGACATTTGTGACTGCCTTTGTCTCTAACGTGCATGCTGGCCTATTGTTTGATGACCTTTGGGCTGCCACTTCCTCCACAAATGGGTAGATACCAATCTTCCCATCAAAAGTGCACTGTCCCAACATGTTGTATGATGGCCTAGCCACTGCAGATTCAAACATGACCTTGATTATATGCCTTTTTGATTGACATGTCCTGTGTGGATTCACTTCATTTGGATGCAAATACAACTTTTGTGTTTTTTGATGCATATAAAACCACTTCTCATCGATGTGGACAAAATTGAAAAAATCTCTAAACCTTGGCTGCCCTCCCTCTACTTGTGGTTGTTCTAGCATACACAAAATCCAAACAAGCCTTCTAATCTGATTTTCTAGTGTTAACTTGGGACGCATTGGATTAGTATGTGGTCGTATGCTGCCTTTTTTTACAAGTCTCCACACAGTGGTTAGACCCACACCCAATTTGTCTGCAAGATCTCTTAAATTTGTTCTGTCCCTAAGAGGAATTGAAGTTAACATATCTTCTGTAAGTACAAAGTGTTTCCTGCCCACTTTGCCTGTCATTTGCTTCTTGACGTTGATTTGCTCATCTTCATGAAGTTGTTTCTTGGCTCTGTTCCAGATTATACTTGCGGTTTTGCGGCATACATTAAATTGTGCAACAGCTCTAGTGATTGCCCCATATGGTAGCTCAGTTCTGATTGCTTTGTGAGAGTAAAATCTCAGCCATTTGTTGCCTTTGTTCATCGCTCAACCAAAGCCGATGATGATGCTCATCAAGCACTATTAGTCTGTGATGTGTTCCATCAACTGCACCTGAGGCCAAAAAAAACCCACCCACCCCCCCTAAAAAAAATCTGGTTGAGTGACAACAAAGATAATAAATGAGAGAAGGAAGGAAGAGGAAGTCAGCACCTTAAATGGTGCCTTGAAGAGGGTTTCTCTCTCCTGTAGTTTCTTTTTGAATTGTAAATTTTGGTTGAAAAGTTTAAATATTGGAGGGAAAATGAAATTTCCCTCAAAGTTGTAATACAAACGCGGGAATCATTAAGATTTAATACAACTAATTACTTTTTCCACAAAAGTCTCCCACATGCTGAAACTTTCTCTCTCCTGTAATTTTTTATTGTTCATTTGTACTTGTTGCTACCAACTTTTAACTTTCAGCAGCTTCTCTCTCCTACTTTGCCCACCCATTTTGCCTTGGTTCTAATGAAAAGTAAAGTGTAACTATTAAATAGGAATGGAGGTAGTACTCAATTTACTGATGTTATTATTCTTCTGCAGATAATTACTGTAAGTAGTTCTAGGTATTTTTTATCTTCGAACAAATGTAGAACAAATTTGTTAACCATGATTCTTTGTTATTCGTTCTTCTCTCTCATCCTATTCTTTTTCCCTTCGTTTTTTTCCTCCACCTACCAATTCTCTATAAAATCTTGATTCTTTGTATACTTATGCCATGAATTTGTGGATATTGTTGTTTAATTGCAAAGTATGTTATAAATTTGGGTGATATAATTTATTATTATGAATTGAATTTCATATTGTGGTTTCAAAATTGTTTCTCTAATTCTGGTATTTAATCCCTAATTTTGTAAGTTCCTTTTTGTAATTGATTTGATTTGCTTCTCTCCTTCATTCTATTTGTTTTTTTTTGTACTTTTTTCTTTGGAATTTTGGGAATCTTACTTGATTTGAATTTATATCCGATTATACTTGATCTGAATTTGAGAATTTTCATTGGATCACATTGCTAGAGAGAAATATATATATATATTTTTTAAAATTATGACAAACCGCTATTAACATTAGCGGTTTATGCTCTGGAACTTGGAAGTCTGAATTGTGTTTATTTTTTTGTTCTCTTCCAATTTTACTTGATAAACTCCTATTTTTAGTGGCGATTTACAGAAAATGAGCCCTTATTATAACATAAACAGCTGCTTGAAATAGCGGTTTTGTGGGATGAAAAAAAAAATATTTTCTATGCGTCTATGCTGATGTGGACGGTACCTAGGGAAATAATTTTGATTGTGGCGTAAAGTAGGAAATAATTTGTATTTAAGCATTATTGAGGGAAAAAATTCCTCAATTGTTGCATTCTTTCTGTTATTGAGGAAGTAGGTTTTTTCTAAGACTATGTTATAATAAAATTATTATAAGAGACACTTCGTTAGTTAATAAAATAATAATTTGGGTACTCTCCTCTCCCCCGAAGAAGTTTATCAACTTTTCTTAAAAATAAAATAAAAAGCACAATCAACAATCTTAATTTAGTTACTTTGAAATTACATTGTTGCTCTATTTAGATGTTTGCTGCATATAGATTATGTCAAATTTTTGTTTAGAAGAACCTTTTGAACAATTTTTCTTAAATGCTATTTGAGGTTATTATTAAATATAAAATAATTTATTTTTATTTTTGCTTTCACACGTAACAGGGCTATAAATTTTGATGATGATATGAAGTTCAACCTCGTAGTCTTCAACTACTAAGTTGCATATAAAGTAGAGCTGATCAACTCCAGCCCGGCCCGGCCCGGTTTTTGGGCGGGTTTGTGCAGTTTTTTTTGGCCCGCAGACGGGTCGGGTTTTTTTTTTGGGCGGGCTTTGGACAAGCCAAAAAAGAGTTTTTAGTCTAAATTTTGGGCCGGCCCGTTTTGGCCCGGAAAAGCCCGCTCGGTCCGGCCCGAAATAACGGGCTTTGGGCACGGATTTGGGCCCGCCCAATGGGCAAATTTTTTTGGGCGCGGCCCGGCCCATGATCACCTCTAATATAAAGTAGTAGAGACATTTACGTTGAGGGTTTTACCTATTTAACATATCAATAAGATAATTGCACTAGAGTATGATTGAAAATTATCTTTTACAAACATATTCAACTCAATAAAAAAATCCATTAGGATTCTTATGACAGACAGGAATTGTGAGCTAATTATGCAGAATTATCTTTGTAATGAGAAATTAGTATTCAACTTTCAGTTTGGACCAACAAAATAGACCTTCAATCCTCGTTTTTGGAATATTTAGTTTTCTAGTTGCACCAGTTTTCCCCATGTTTGTATGTTTAGTTTAAAGTTTTTATATGTCGACTCTCTTTATAGAGACTTGTAATAAGTGAAAGTGAGTAACTTTTTCTATAACAAGGGAAGTGAAAAGAAAGTGAGTAGAACATTAGAGACTGGAATAAGTATATTGATATAATCTATAAAATCAGTATATCTAATAAATTTAGAAAACAAAAAAGGAGTATTTGCCGCCATATTTAGAATATAGAATTATAAAAGCCGAAATATGGTGTAATTTAACAGAGAACACATGTATGTGATCTATAAATTAAATATTGCATAAACCTTATATATTTACCGAATCTTAGTGGAAATAAATGATTGTAACAAGTAATTAATTCATGTGTAATTTTGTAAATAATTCTCATACCGATGTCCATACCATCATGTTTATTCACCTCTGGATATCATTTTTAATTGGTTTCATAAAATCCATTATACATGGACATAAATATGGGACAACCATAACAAAATTTCGTATAAATCCATTTAAAATAGCTATTGCATCAATAACTTCCATTCGTCCTCACATCAAACTTTCTGTAGTACACCTAACTACAACCATAACTCGATTACTGATAAGTGCATATTCTAACATCATTTAGTTGCATATTAGGGTGCATTTTCATGTAGTATTAGAGCATTTACTTGCATTTATGCATATTTAGGTCCATTTTCGTAAGCTACGATGCTTTCACCGGTTGTTTGGTCTTTTGATGTAATCTCAGGTACTTTGGACTCCTATTTGAGGACATGATGATTTAGGCGCGTAGATGACCTTCAAAACGATATATCATGTGCCCAAAACGGATTGAAAGTGAAGAAGATACACATGACTTTGTGTACTTGTGCGAAATATGACACCTCTTCACCATTTCACTCGTAACTTTTGACTCAAGAATGATAATGAGGTAATTCCAACTGGGTTGGAAACTAGACTTCAAGAGCTTTCCAACGATATATTGCATGTGTGAAACAAAGCTCTGGATCAAAAGTTATAGCTGATCAAAGTTGAGCTGAAGCCACTGTCTCGACCGCACGCCCGTGCGGATATCTGCTCGGCCGTGCAACCTGCAATCAAAAGTCACTGAAGCTTCTGCCTCGCTCGCACGACCGAGCGAGATTTCGCTCGACCGTTCATGACCCTGCACGCCCGTGCAATATGTTGCTTGCCCGTGCAACCTGCTGTAATGTCGTATCTTGCGCGTGACCTAACTTATGTCGGTTTATGTTAATCTTAGCATATAAATAGGACTTTAACCCTTATTTTCGAGGGAGGTTTTGGAGTTTGTAATTATATCATCATTATTAGTTTATACTTAATTGATTGTGCATATTCCAATACTAGATTAGGGATAACTAGTATTGTTATGATTCCTTTGTCTTGATCACAACGGGAGTTGGGTTTTGACGGATTTGAATATTTCAATTAAGGATATGAAGTTCTCCACGGGAGTAGGTAGAATGGATTGTTAGGAAGTTAGAGTGTCACGTTTAATGTCTTTAATTTGCATGATTCCACGGGGGTAGGCTTGAGTGCATATTAGAGAAGCCATAGATACTCGGGAGAGGTTTATGGTATTTTATAGGGTGTACTTTTCCTTGTGAGCATTTAATTGACTAGTTTGGGGTAGAAATTATTGTTGTATTAATTCATGCTAGTGGGGATACTTAACTATAGAGTCTTTTATTTATAGATTGATTAATATAGTTTATTCCACCATTATTCTTGATATTAAATCTCCTTTAGTCTTACCATTACTTAAGGGCTAATCATAGAACAACTTTCTCTCTGTGGGATCGACTCTGACTTACCCTACTACATAGTTAGGAGGATTAGTTAGGTTATTTATTTTTGTTAGGTGCGCGACACGCCTATCAAATTTTGGCGCCGTTGCCGGGGAGATAGTTTGTTTTATTTATTTTTTATTTTTTGGTGAGACTAGACTGTATATATTTTTTTTTCCTTTCTTTTGTGAATATATATTTTTTTCTTTTCTTTTTTTCGTATCATGGAGTCATATTATTATTTTGATGGGGATACTTCTTCTAATAGGCACCATAGTCATAATTCTTGTGGTTCTCATGTTTATAGTTTTGATGCATCATATCAAAATTCTATCAATTTTTGCATGAGTTCTCATGAATTGCCATACATGTTCCATGAACCCAATATTTTTGCTAGTAATTTTAGAGCAATTTTTTCTTTTCCTCAATATGAGAATGAATTGTTTTGGAAATACTATTAAAGACTTGGCGATTTTATTGGTCCTAACCATGGAATTGAAATTTGGGATACGTGCCTAGTGATTTATGAGGGTTTAAATGAAGAAACTAGGGAGGTGTTGGAGTCTATGTCTAATGGTCAATTTCTATCTCAATCACCTGATTATTGTTGGAATCAAATTGAGTGGTTGACTCAGAATAATTATGAGTGGGATATGTCTTTATCTTCTAGACCATCCTTTTCATCCGAGATGCATATTACAACACCTCCTTATTGCTCAAATTGTCAATCTACTTCACATGATTTTTCTTCGTGTGATGTGACGTTAGTGAATGATTTTAACCCCTCACCCCAATATGAATTTGATTATTACACTCAAAATTCTCATCCCCAACCGTATATTTATG